>JAZEWU010000035.1:6643369-6653837 GCA_036362915.1 Geotria australis
CCGAAGACCCGTTGGTGAAAATATTGTTTTGTTCGCTCCGCTGCTAAACATACAATAGTTAACACACCGCTATACCGAGGCTAATTACATGTAGTGACAGACTGTGCCTGCCCTAAGAGAAAAGGGATTTGCTACTCAGCGACTGAATAAAATCACATAATTGTTTGACATTCTCTACTAATTCTCGCAAACGCACCCACCTTCCACATACACGGAATATGGGTTTTGTTTGAAAATATGTAGCTTTTTCTGGTGAGATTCTGAAGGATCGGGTTTTCAGAGTTTCATAAGAAAATTTCTCCGTACTGATGTAGGTTTTCACGGCTAAATTAATGATGGTTGCTGTTCTTTCTGGATAGCCGTGTCGAGCGCTCTGAGGATGCGTCCAACGTGGGAGGCGAAACATCGCGAGGCAGAGAAGGAGAGCGCTCAGTGACACGGCGATCCTGAAAGAACAGCTCTTAAGAGCATCCATCAAACATTTCTCCGTCACTGAGCTCACAAAAGTTGACATCACCTTGACACTGCATTGCCACTTTGTTTAAGCGTAAGAGAGCGAGCGACGTGGCGATAATCCGAATAGATCTGCCGCTATCGACACCGTCCAACGTTTCGTACCCGGGCCTGATTTTGGACGAGTGAGGGTGGTCTGTGTGGATGGCACGGCGTCTGTGTACTTGGCACGGCATCTGTGAATGGCACGGTGTCTGTGGGCATGGCACAGCTTGTGTGTGTGTACATGGCACTGCGTCTGTGTGCGTGGCACGGCGTTTGTGTGTGTCTGTACATGGCACGGCGTCTGTAAATGGCACGGTGTCTTTGGGCATGGCACGGCGTGGGCATGGCACGGCGTCTGTGTGTGTGTACATGGAATGACGTCTGTGCACATGGCACGGCGTCTGTGTGTGTGTACATGGCACGGTGTCTGTTTGTGTGTACACGGCACGGTGTATGTGTACATGGCACGGTGTCTGTGTGTGTGTACATGGCACAGCGTCTGTGTGTGTTTACACGGCACGGCGTCTGTGTGTGTATACATGGCACGGCGTCTGTGTGTGTGCATGGCGTCTGTGTGTGTGTACATGGCACGATGTCTGTGTGTGTACATGGCACGGCGTCTGGTGTACATGGTACGGCGTCTGTGTGTATGTGCATGGCACGGTGTCTGTGTGTGTGTACATGGCACGGTAGCATCGCGGTATGCTCGGTACGGGATTCTGTGGCAGGAAAGCAGACAGTGTGATGAGTGTCATTGCTGGTTGGCTGGTAGTGAGTGAGTGAGTGCAGTCAGTGCGGGGTGAATGGTGGTGAGTGAGTGAGTGCAGTCAGTGCGAGGTGAGTGGTGGTGAGTGAGTGAGTGCAGTCAGTGTGGGGTGAGTGGTAGTGGTGGTGAGTGCAGTCAGTGCGGGGTGCGTGGTGGTGAGAGAGTGCAGTCTGCGGGTTGAGGGGTAGTAGTGGTGGTGAGTGAGTGCAGTCAGTGCGAGGTGCGTGGTGGTGGTGAGTGAGTGCAGTCAGTGCGAGGTGCGTGGTGGTGAATGAGTGAGTGCAGTCAGTGCGAGGTGAGTGGTGGTGAGTTTGTGAGTGAGTGCAGTCAGTGCTGGGCTAGAGGTGGTGGTGAGTGAGTGAGTGAGCGCAGTCAGTGCGGGGTGAGTGGTAGTGGTGGTGAGTGAGTGCAATCAGTGCTGGGCGAGTGGCTGGGGCTGTTAGTGAGATTAATTCAGAGGCGCTGGAGTTTGCTGCGGTGTTTTTTGGAGACTGGTGACTGGGGAGGGTTCACAGCCGGTGAGCGGTGGGGACCGGAGAGAGAGGATGAGTAGTCAGTGCTGAATCCTGCAGGTGCGGTGAACAGGTTGAGGATTTTGACTAGTGTTTTAGCATGGTGAACGTTGTGTGCCGAGCGGTGTAGATGGGGGGCATGCGTAGTGAGTGCTGAGCGGTGAGTGGATGTGTGGTGAGTGATGTGTGATGTCATGACCGCTCACCCTTCACATCATCGGTGGAGCTGTCCCTATTGAACATCACCCTCTCAGGTCGCTCACCCACACAGAGGTGGATCACCGCGTCTTCCATCACTTGTCACGCCACCTCCTCACTCCTCCTTTCTTGACCTCTCTTGACCTCTGGCCTCGTGCTGTGCTCCCTCCTCGTTCTCCGTTTCCTCTCCACCTCCTCCTCCTCGTGGGCTCCCTCTCCACCCCCTCCTCCCTGTGCTTTGGCAATTCTGAGACTCAGTCGCACAGACAATTACACAGGGGGAGCGACTGGGGGCAGGAGGAGGAGCCTCTATCAGAGGGCGTGGCTTCCCCTTCCACGGGGGAGGAGCCACATCATCATCAGCACTGATCTATCCACTGCTGGCTGATAGATGTTTATCATCATCATTCTCAGAAACCGCTTAATCATGTACAGGGTCACGGTGAGCCGCAGCCTTAACGGGCAGACAAAGGTCGCAAAGCAGGGCTAAACATGCAATTATCATATTTGTTGTGTCGCAGGAGTCCCGTAAAGAGCTTGCAAGCTCACTGGGTATTTTTATGTTGTAATAATAAACATCTATCTATCTATGCGACGCCAGGCCATCACAGGGCACCGGGGGGCAATTTAGTTAGCACTATTAACCTAGCCAGCACAATGTATTTGGACTGTGGGAGGAAACCGGAGTGCCGGGCGAAAACCCACGCGGACACGGGAAGAACATGCACACTCCACACAGAAAGGCACCCGAGCCGGGATTCAAACCCTGGTTCTTACTGTGAGGCGCAGCGCTTCTCATCGCGCCACCTTGCCGCCCCCTTATCCCATCCATCCATTTTCAGAAACCGCTTAATCTTGTACAGAATCACGGTGATCCGGAGCCTATCCCGGCAGACACACGGCGCAAGGCAGGGCTATATCCAGGATGGGACGCCAGTCCATCGCAGGGCGCCCCCCTGTCCCAGTCAGGATAACCCATTTATACGCGAGAGCTCAGAAGCAGCAGAAGCAGTAGCGTCCAGCAGATGGCAGCAGGCACCTTGGAATATGCACGGGATTCGCGTGACACGGATGTGGAGCTCTGCGTCCTGACTCACTGTGGGTTATCCACGGTTCAGTCCCGATCCCTGTCAGGTAGTACTTGGTATTGCCTGCGAATTCTACCAAACACTTCGAGGCCAGGCTGAAAGACGACGATGTCCAGAGGCTAGCCATCGTGCTTCGAAGAATCGCAAAGAAGAAGAAGTCCTGGATTCTGCGCTGTCTTGTCCCATGACAGCAATAATTTTAACTTACTGATGTAAGTTTTCACGGCTCGACTCATGATGGCTGCTGTTCGCTCTGGATAGCCGTGTCGAGCGCTCTGAGGATGCGTCTAACGTGGGAGGCGAAACGTCGCAAGGCAGAGAAGGAGAGCGCTCAGTGAAACGGAAATCCTGAAAGAACAGCTCTGAAGAGCATCCATCAAAGATTTCTCCGTCACTGAGCTCACAAAAGTTGACATCACCTTGACACTGCACTGCCACTTTTTGCGGGTAAGAGAGCAAGCGACGTGACAATAATCCGAATCGATCTGCCGCCATCGAAAGCGTCTGTAATGACCCACATGTGATCAGAAGGTGGTGGACGAAGTGACCGTGTGGTGGACGAAGTGACCGCGTCGATCCCCCGCCCTGCAGAGGGTGATGTGGTGAGGGGGCCGGTTCAAGTCCGAGCTTGCCTCGCCGTCGCGCCAATAGAGGAGGGGGCCGAGGGGGAATTGAGACCTTTTCAGCCCCCATCCTCATTGTGTCGAGAACGATGAGGCTAAATTAAATTAAGAGTGCAGATTATGAATCATTAACAGCAGGGTGATGTCAGAGCTGACGTTAAAGCTTTTCAGCATAAAAGGGCAAACGCCGAGATACGGAGAGGAGTTGCTTTGGAGAGAGTTCTTGAACGAGGTTCTGAGATAGGGCACACCCCGGTGGCCAGTGTGTCCCAGGGCGGGGCACGGCCCGGCCAGTGTGTGTGTGAGCTGGGGAAGTTAGCAAACTGAGCAAGTTGAGCGGTCGTAGTGACGGATTGCTGTTCATGTGGGAAGTCTTGCTTTGGTGAATTAAACGACACGCTCTGCCTTTGAAAACTCTGCGCTTCAACCTTCATCTGTGTGGGAGAGAGGGGGGCGCCGGTGGCTCCTGGGTCGCACCAACCAACGTGTGCTCTCGTGTCCGTGGCGTTCGACTTGACGCCCTGGAACGTGGTAAAAGACAAAAGATCCGACGGCTCATCCTGACAAGAGAGTCGACGTCGGTCCTTTACACGTCCAACGTTTCATACCCGGGCCTGATTTTGGACGAGTAAGGGTGGTCTGTGTGGATGGCACTGCGTCTGTCTGCATGGCATGGAGTCTGTGTGTGTTGGTACATGGTAGGCATCTGTGTGGATGGCACGGCGTCTGTGAATAGCACGGTGTCTGTGTGCGTGGCACGGCGTCAGTGTGTGTCGGTATGTGAGGAACACTTCTGGGTTCCTCTTCAACACCGTGAGATGATCGCGCTGCTCCGTCACACTCTGGGATTGATGCCGTGGCCTTCGCGTGTGGCGGAGGCCACGGCGTATCAATATGATGCTGCGCCAAGTCCGTCCGACCCACGTCACTGTTATGCTCGCTGAACACATCAGCGAATTCAGTGAGCAGGGCGGCGATTTTCTCGCAGTCGGCTAGCTCTTGTTCTGCCCAAGACACGTTCACCGTCTGCAGCAGCAGGGCCCGGGGCTCTGGCGAGCCCTCTGGTATTTTCCAGGCCAGATCGTCATTGGCGGCCCGTGACGCCGCTGCATCCTCTGTCCACAGAGTGCCAATCATCCCTGACGGGCATTGAACATGGGCCATGGCGACGGGCATCCCGTTTTTTAGCCGTACATCCGTGGGGTGCGGGTTCAGGACCCGCATCATCTGTGCTCCCCAACGCGCGTCTACCAAGGCTTGGACTCCCACTAGCCCATGCCTCTGGCCAAGGTCGGGGTGCGGCTGCAGTAACAGCTCTCCCTTGGTCGTTTCCCCATCACCCTCGTGTTTAAGGTGCAGCAGCAATATTACCTCGCTCAGGGCTGGTACGACCTCTCGGCCCATCACCGTCGCGACCATCATAGCCGTCGGCGGTCGTCGGTTGGGTTGCAGTGTGGAGGGAATCTTTGTCGCAAGCGCCTGCCAAGCGCATTGCTCTGCCGTGCCCACGTTCAGTCTCAGCGTGCCGAGCATGTCCGTCCCCAACGCACAATCATGGCATAGTTCCGGTGCAATGTAGAAGGGGTGTGCGCACGCTCTTGCCCCCACTTGTACGTTCGCCGTGACTTGCCCCCGAATCGGTAGATCCGCCCAATTAGCGAGCCGCAGCTGTCGATCGGGTCGTTGTAGGTGGTGGTCCGGGATCCCGAACCTTTGGCGATGCTCGTCATTAATCAACGAGGCCGTGGCTCCGGTATCCAGAAGCATCCAAGTAGGTTGCACCTCGATCCACCCCGCTCCGGCCGTGCGCGGCTCCGGAGTACCGCCCACCGCTCCCCTGGTGGTGCCCTTCACCAGGGAGCATTGGGGTTTAACCCCTTTGACGCGTTTTGCTCTTGCGGGCAATCTCGCCGCAAGGGGCCCGGCCGTTGACAGCCGAAGCACACAAGGGAATAACGCGCATCCCTCCCGGGGCCCCGGCGGGTCGCTCCAGGGTTTCTTCCACATTGCGGCCACTCGCCTCTCGGCGGTTGGCGGTCGTTTGGACGCTCCTGCTTTTGCTGCTCACTAGCGCCGCGTTGTAAGCCTTGCATACTAGCAAGCAGGGTCTGCAGCAACCCCCACATCATTGTCACTTGAGCGGCTAGTGGTTCGGGTGGTTCTGCTGGGTTGTTGACGGGTTGCACGACCGCTACGGGCTCGGGTTGTCGTCGCTCTCCCGCCTCATCGTTGTCAGTGTCCGCGTCGTATGCCGCCACGTGTCCCCGCGGCGCTCGCTGTCTCCGTGTATATTCACACCGCGCAGCACGTTCAGCGAGCTCCTCGAGCGATAATTCCGGCAACATGACATCAAGGGTCCACCAATTTGTAGATTACAAATAGTCCATCACAATCTCCCTTGTTTTATCGGTATGAGCATTCAGTTCATATGTGGGGTAAGCTGCCTCCACCAACCGTGCGATGACGTCGATGTATTCCTCGAGCGTCTCACCCGGTCTGCGTTGGCGTCTCGACAGCGCTTCTCCTGCCTGCTCCTTTCGTAACGTGCCAAGTCGGCAGCGCAGACTCTCCTTCAACAGCGGCCAGTCCCTTTGCACCTGTGGCGTGAGCTGCTCCGCGAACTTCTCCACCTTTCCTCTTAGTTGGCCAAACGCCGCATCAGCGAATTCCCGGTCGCTCCATTTTCCCACTCGCTGTTCGTGATCGACGAGTTGCTTAAAATCAGCCCAGTCCTCGTTGTTATATCCGCTGAAACAAACCCTCAGTCGCGGTCTCTCCGCGTCTCCCCTGGAGTTGTGGGTTGATCCCGCTTCTGACACCAAACTGTGAGGAACCCTTCTGGGTCCCTCTTCAACGCCGTGAGATGATCGCGCTGCTCCGTCACCCTCTGGGGTTGATGCCGCGGCCTCCACGCGTGGCGCGGACTCATGATGATCCGTAGCTCCCACATTGCCGTGAGTGGTGCGGGCCGGGGAACCCTCCCTACTATCCACCTTACTCCTCATACTCCGGGTCAGAGGCATTCTCACAAGGATAGGTTCCACTCTAGCATGTCGTCGGCACTGGGTTTTTTATTCCACAGTGATCAATCCACACAGTAGACGTACGTTGATATCCACAGGGTAAATCCATGAGTAAATCCACAGGTAAATCCTTGGGTAAATCCACGGTAAATCCACAGTGTTGCTCCCGCTGTACAGGCACTCTGTCTAGTTACAAGCTAGCAGTGGAGCGCTCCAGCGTGCGTAGCCAACACTCGAAGCGCACTCTCAGAACCACGCCTACAAAACCCGCCTACTGGATCACACCCTCCCCACGCACCTGGGCGCCCGCCTTATATCATGCAAAGGCATCTGACGTCACCTCTGACGTCATCCTCCCCTCCCATTAATTATTACCGTCTATAAGCTATCTTTAGCAACTACAATCTCCTTACACAATGAGGTGTGGTAGAGGAATTCCATGGGTAAACACTGCCGTCACCTTTAGGGCCCTTAAACAATAAGGGGCGGGGGGAGGAACCTCCATTGCTCCTTTCGCCCCCTCTCTTTTTGGCGAGACGGTCAGGCGTGCCTGGACTCGTCCCAGCTCATTGCAGGTACATGGCACAGCGTCTATGTGTGTGTGCACATGACACGGTAGCCGAGGTACTGCTCGGTACGGGATTATGTGGCAGGGGGCAGATAGTGTGATGAGTGTCAATGCTGGGTGAGTGACAGGTGGTGAGTGAATGGGTGATTGCAGTCTGTGCGGGGTGAGTGATGGTGCTGAGTGAGTGAGTGTGGTGGCCCAGTGGATAGCGCACTGGGCTACAAACCTGGAGACCCGAGTTCCAATCCCACTCACGACCAAAACCAGTGACGATTTTCTGAATCGGTCCTGGGCCTCCCCTAGATCGACTCAGCCTAAAATGAGTACCGAGTGCGGTATGTAAACATTGCCACTAGAGAGACAAAGGCGGCCGGGCGTGGTGCTGGTCACCCAACCCCTCGTGTGCCGTGTCGACCTTCAAAGGTGCTCGCTAACGGCACTTGCCCCTACAGTCTGTTAAGGCTACACGGGGGATCTTTGTATGTGTCTTGCAGTCAGTGCTGGGCGAGTGGCTGGGGCTGTTGGTGACATTAATTCGGAGGCGCTGGAGTTTGCTGCTGTGTTTTTTGGAGACTGGTGACTGGTGAGGGTTTCAGAGCCGGTGAGCGGTGGGGACCAGAGAGAGAGGATGAGTAGTCAGTGCTGAATCCTGCAGGAGCGGTGAGCGTGTAGAGGATTTTCACGAGAGCGTTTTATCATGGTGAGCGTTGTGTACCGAGTGCTGTAGAGGGTAAGGATGCGTAGTGAGTGATGTGTGATGTCATGACCGATCACCCTTCACATCATCGGCGGAGCTGCCCCTATTGAACGTCACCCCCTCAGGTCGCCCACCCACACAGTGGTGGATCACCGCGTCACTCGTCACTCCTCCTTTCTTGACCTCTCTTGACCTCTGGCTCCGTGCTGTGCTCCCTCCTCCTCGTTCTTCGTTTCCTCTCCACCTCCTCCTCCTGGGCTCCCTCTCCACCCCCTCCTCCCTGTGCTTTGGCAATTCTGAGACACAGTCGCACAGACAATTACACAGGGGGAGCGACTGGGGGCAGGAGGAGGAGCCTCTTTCAGAGGGCGTGGCTTCCCCTTCCACGGGGGAGGAGCCACATCATCACCAGCAATGATCTATGCACTGCTGGCTTAAAGATGTTTATCATCATTCGCAGAAACCGCGTAATCATGCACAGGGTCACGGTGAGCCAGAGCTTATCCCGGCAGACACAGGGCACGAGGTAGGGCTACACCCCTCATGGGACACCAGTACATCACAGGGCACTGGGGGGGGAATTTAGTCAGCATTATTAACCTAGCCAGCAGCATGTCTTTGGACTGTGGGAGGAAACCGGAGTGCCCGACGAAAACCCACGCGGACACGGGGAGAGAACATGTATACTCCACAAAGAAAGGCACCCGAGCTGGGATTTAAATCCGGGTCCTTCTTGCTCTGAGGCGGCAGTGCTACTCACCGCTACTCCACCGTATCGCCCCCTTATCCCATCCATCCATTGTCAGAAGCCGCTTAATCCTGTTACAGGGTGCCCGGTGAGCCGGAGCCTATCCCGGCAGACACAGGGCGCAAGGCAGGGCTATACCCTGGATAGAACGCCAGTCCATCGCAGGGCACCCCCTATCCCAGTAAATGATAGGCTATTTCTACGCGAGAGCTCAGAAGCAGCAGAAGCAGTAGCGTCGAGCAGATGGCAGTAGACACCTGGAAATCTGCACAGGATTCGCGTGACACGGACGTGGAGCTCTGCATCCTGGCTCACTGGGCGCTACACGGTTGAGTCCTGCATTCTGAGTAATCTTGTCACATAACGGCAATAATTATAATTTAATGATGTAGGTTTTCACTGCTCGACTCATGATGGTTGATGTTTTTTCTGGATAGCCGTGTCGAGAGCTCTGAGGATGCGTCCAACGTGGGAGGCGAAACGCCGCGAGGCAGAGGAGAGCGCTCAGTGACACGGCGATCCTGAAAGAACAGCTCTGAAGAGCATCCATCAAACATTTCTCCGTCACTGAGCTAACCTTGACACTGCATTGCCACTTTGCGGGTAAGAGAGCGAGCGACGTGGCAATAATCCGAATCGATCTGCCGCCATCGAGAGTGTCCAACGTTTCGTACCCGGGCCTGATTTTGGACGAGTGAGGGTGGTCTGTGGGCATAGCACGGCGTCTGTCTGTGTGTCTGTACTTGGCACGGCGTCTGTCTGCATGGCACATGTCCGTGTACATGGCACGGAGTGTGTGTGTGAATGGCACGGCGTCTTTGGGTCTGCGTGTACATGGCACGGCGTCTGTGTGTGTGTACCTATCCAAATGATGCTTGGCGACCAGCCAACTGAAATCGCTAAGGCAGTCCGGAGTCAAGGTGTGACTTTTGATTCCTCACTCACTTTCGAGACACACATCAACAAGGTGACGAAGGTAGCCTATTTTCATCTCAGAAACATAGCCAGACTGCGCAACATCCTATCACCTGCTAATGCTGAGAAGCTAATACACATCTTCATCTCCTCACGGGGGGGTCAATGTAGAAGCGTTCACGTCGCGATCCCTGTCAGGTAATACTTGGTGTTGCCTGCAAATTCTACCAAACACTTCGAAGCCGAGTTGAAAGACAACGATGTCCAGAGGCTGACCATCGTGCTTCGAAGAATCGCAAAGAAGAAGATCTCCTCACGAATCGATTACTGCAATACACTGCTTCCTGGCACCCCTGCCTACCTGATCAATCGTCTCCAACGTGTGCAGAATGCGGCTGCCAGAGTCCTCACTGGCACACCCATCCATGATAACATATCCCCAGTATTGATGTCTCTCCACTGGTTACCTGTTCAATACAGGATTGAATTCAAGAGCCTCCGTCTCACTTACAAGGCTCTCACTGACGCAGCTCCGACATACATCCGTGACCTTCTTCAGGCACCCTCCTCAACACAACTACGATCCTCCAACACACGCTTGCTGTATGTTCCCAGGTCGCACCTCCATTCGATGGGTGACAGAGCCTTCTCGCGCGTTGCTCAAAGACTCTGGAATGCTCTTCCGCTGGAAATTCGTTCAGTGGAGTCCTTGACCATCTTCAAATCTCGTCTCAAGACTCACTTGTTCCGTAAAGCCTTCAAGCCGTCATGCTAGGACCACTTTGCGGCTCGGCGCTGTCGTGCCAGGTTGTTGGCTCTCTTCATACCTGCA
>JAZEWU010000035.1:6667670-6683837 GCA_036362915.1 Geotria australis
ACTGGATTAGCAAACTCCCATGACCCCTCAATTATCTGTGAGAGGGCAAACAGCTGGTCCATGGTTCCACGGCCAGGACGGAAGCTGCATTGTTCTTCCTGAATCTGTGGTTCGACTAATGGTCGAAGTCTCCTCTCCAGGACCCTGGCATAGGCTTTGCCTGGGATGCTAAGGAGTGTGATCCCTCTGTAGCTGGTCCCCTTTCTTAAAGATGGGGACCACCACCCCAGTTTGCCAATCCAAGGGTACTGAACCCACTTTCCACGCAACATTGAAGAGGCACGTTAACCACGACACCCCAACACTGTCCAGTGCTTTAAACATTTCCGGACGAATCTCATCCACGCCTGCAGCCTTACCATTCTGGAGGTGATTGACTGCCGTAGTGACTTCAGCCACAGTAATGGACTCGACCCTACCGCAGATTTCCAGCACTGCCTCCTGGAGGGAGGGCATGTCCACCGGGTTAAGGAGTTCTTCAAAGTGTTCCTTCCACCTTCCAACTACCTCTTCAGTGAGGTCAGTGTTTCCCCTCCGTTATTGTAAACAGCTTGGGCGACGTCCCGTCGACCCCTCCTAATGCGCCGGATGGTTTGCCAGAACATCTTTGAAGCCGTCCTAAAGTCGTTTTCCATGGCCTCTCCGAACTCCTCCCACGCCCGAGCTTTAGCTTCAGCAACCGTTTTAGCTGCTTCTCTCTTGGCCAGTCAATACCTCTCAGTCGAGTTAGGAGAGCGATTCTCAAGCATTGCTTGGAAGGCCTTCTTCTTCGACTTGACGGCTTCCTTCACCGATGGTGTCCACCATCGGGTTCTAGGGTTGCCTCCATGACAGGCGCCAACCACCTTCAGGCTGCAGCTTTTCGCAGCCGCCTCAGCAATTGAGGTCTTGAACAAGAGCCACTCAGACTCAATGTCCATGACCTCTCCCGGGATGCAGGAGAACCTCTTTTGGAGGTGAGAGTTGAAATCCTTGCTTACCTGGCACTCTGTGAAACGTTCCCAGGACACCCTCACTGCTCGTTTAGGTCTCCCAGGTCTATCAGGCAGGCGCCCTGTGCGTCTGATCCAACTCACTACCAAGTGGTGATCAGTTGACAGCTCTGCCCCTCTCTTCACCCGGGTGTCCAGAACATACAGCCTTAGGTCTGCTGACACAACTACAAAGTCGATTATTGACCTTCGGCCCAAGGAGCTCTGGTACCAGGTACACTTATGAGTCTCCTTGTGTTCGAACATGGTGTTTGTTATGGACAATCCATGATTAGCACAGAAGTCAAGAAACAACTCACCGCTCGGGTTCAGATCAGGGAGGCCATTCCTCCTAATCACGCCCCTCCAGGTATCGCCATCGTTCCCCACGTGTGCATTGAAGTATTATTATTTTTAGCGCTATTTTTTTATTTATTATTACTGCTTTTTTTGTTCTCTTGAAATGTTGCGCCCCCTAAGAATTTTGCGCCCGGGCCAACCGCCCCAGTGGCCCCACCCACAATACGCCACTGCGGCCAACACCAGTGACAATATTCTGAACCGGTCTTGGGCCTCCCCGAGGTCGGCTCAGCCTCAAATGAGTACCTAGTGCGGCGTCTAATCATCGTCAACTGGGGAGATAAAGGCGGCCGGGCGTGGTGCTGGTCACCCACCTCCTCGTGTGCCGTGTCGACCTTGATAGGTGCTCGCTAACGACACTTGACTCTACAGTCTGTTAATGCTATACGGGGGATCTTTGTCTTTATCTTTGGTCGGGGCGTCGGTCCACGTTCTGTCGGTGTTTCTATTGGCCAGTCGTGTTATGTGACAACTCGGCAGAGGATATCGCCAAACAGCAGGAGACGGTTCTCTCGCCCCGGAGCTGATCACATCATCATCATCGCATGTTTGTTGCGGCGCAGGAATCCCGTAAAAGAGCTTTCAAGCTCACTGGGTGTTTTTTCTGCTGTAAAAATACACATCTATCTATCATCGTCCTCATACACGGATTCACACAGAGACTAAGAGACTCAATCAGAGACTCACACAGGGACCCATAGACTCAATTTTCAATCAGATGTAGTCGGTTCCCTCGGCTCGGATAGATAGATAAATGCTTTTTTATTTCAGCAGAAAAATACCCAGTGAGCTTGCAAGCTCTTTACGGGATTCCTCCGACGCAACAAACGTGCGGAGCTGATCGCATCATCATCGCCATCACACAGATAGTTATGTAAAGACCCGTGTGAGTCTCCCCGGTTTTTGGCGAGTGCCCCGTTGCCGCAGCTCGAGGTTCGCCGAGCCCGCTCTCGGCCGCGCCGCCCGCAGCCTCCTCCCCGCAGTAGGCAGGGGCTCCCCTCCCCCTTCACCCTCTCGTGCGCCGCTTCGAGTGAGAGGCATGATGTAGAAAAAGTTGCATGCCGATACCGTCCTTCGTCAACGATGTTTCTTAGCTCCAAACACGCTTCCTCGCCGCGTGTGGTTACTCTCTGCCCCTGTTGCCCTCCTAGGCCTCACTCTCCCCCTCTCCACACCGGATATCCTATCTTGCTGCGCTTCTGAGTCCCGTCACTCGCCTGCGCGGGCGCGTCCTCGATGTGCACCTAGCCGGGTACAGTGCGCGTGCGCCGGCGGCAGAGGGGGGGCATTACAGTTACAGACTCACACAGAGACCCACAGACTCACCTTCCAATCAGCTGTAGGCTGTTCTCTCACCATGGAGCTGATGGTATTATCGCCATCCTACAGAGACTCACACTGAGACACGGAGACACAGGGAACTGAGACACGGAGACACAGGGAACTCTCTTGCCCCGGAGCTGATCACATCATCGCCATCTAGCGGTCAGCCCAGGTCTGGACGAATTGGTTGCAGGCCACTGTGAAGGCCAGTAATAATAATGTCCGGGCCTTTGTCAGTCCAGTGCTGGAGGAAGGCTGCCGCATGCAGTGGCAGTCATGGGGGTCGTGTGACCATACTTAACCACGCTGGTCCGTGCGGGTGGGGGGGAGATACCCCGGACCGGTTGTGATACCACTCGCCACAGGTGTTAGCCGTGGATCGGGTTTAAACTCAGGTTCACCAGGTTCACAGCGCAGTGCGCTAATCGCTGGGTCACTGCTCCACACGTGTACTCCCCACAGCGCACACCAAGACAAAGATCGCCCTTATAGCCTTCAGAGACTGTGGGGTTAAGTGCCGTTAGCGAGTAGCACCTATGAAGGCTGACACGGCACAGGAGGAGGTAGGTGACCGGCACTACGCCCGACCGCCTTTGTCTCCCAAGTGGCAATATTTACACACCGCACTAGGTACTCATTTTAGATTGAGTCGACTTAGGGGAGGCCAACGCGCTAACCACTGAGCCACCGCTCCCCAACAGAACACACACAGAGACTCGCACACACGGCGCGCAAGTGTTTTTCTGATTAATTCAGGGTTTAACTTTGCTACTCCTGCGATTTTTTTACCTTCGCATTCCTTGCCCAGACAAGCTGATTTATTGTTTTTTTTTTATCATCTAACAGAGAAATGAGCTCCCGGCTTAATTCTGCCGACGGCCACAATCTGGAAAGCGTAGCGCTCGCCTTGCTCGACCACTTAATCCTGTACAGGGTCGTGGTGAGTCACAGACACAGGCTGCAACGCAGGGCTATAACCAGGATAGGACGCCAGTCTATCACAGGGCACCGGGGGCGGTTGAGTCCACATGCCAATTTACCTATGCAGAAGCGTGTCTTTGGACCGGAGGAAACCGGAGTGCCCAGTGAAAACCCATGCGGACACGGGGAGGACATGCAAACTCCACACAGAAAGGCACCCGAGCCGAGATTCGAACCCGGGACCTTCTTTCTGGGAGGCGGCAGCGCTACTCACCGCTATGCCACCATGCCGCCCCTCTCGGTTGAAACGAGCGGGAGAAATTGGCGCGAAGAATGGAAAAGCGCTTTTCGCGTTTAACGTCTTCACCGGACTTGCGAGTTTGCAATTTGCATTTTGCGTGAGGCCGCTCGCGTCGGTGGCCAGGATGACCCGCGACCGCTTGATGGCTCACTTCGATTGCGACGAGTTGGCGTGTGAGCCTCTGCTGTCAATGCCCGCGGCAGCGGCGGTTGCGACGGCGGTTGAATGATGTTTCCGGGCGGCCTACCGCCGCGACGACGCAAAGACAACCGCGCGCGGCCGTTTCCTCGAAGTGAAAGTCACTGGCGTCTCTTTGCGCGAAACGAGCCGCCGGAACGGCGGTAATCTGCGTCGTGACCCCCAAGCTGCAGGTGAACATTCCTCATTTCAACGGCAAGTCCCAAAATATAATGGAACGTGTTCCTTAGTGCTGCGTGGATCGCGGCAATGTTTGGTTCCTCGCTTTGATCCCGGCCGGTGAGCGGTCTCAGTCAGAGTCTCCGGCGACCATCTCCAGGCGCGACCCAAAGATACCTTAAGTCGTGTCATAACCGTGTAAAGTGCGCAGAGCAGCGAGCTCGGAATGTCCATGAGAAGCGGGTAGAGGATCGGATAGATAGATAGATATAGATAGATGTTTATTATTACAGCATAAAAATACCCAGTGAGCTTGCAAGCTCTTCATGAGGGGGTTTGAGATCGCGTGGACACGTTTGGCGGCAAGGTAAAACCCTGGCCTTGTTTTGTGTTCAAATTAATTCGGCAATCGTAGCTGTTTATTTATATCGCCGGCTCAATCCGCACCTTTCGCCGCGATCCCTTGCCACCACTCGTGCCTGAGAATCCAGTTCTCTGGCTTTTTAGTGACCCCGCTCGCGAACGTGGGCGCCATGTGGAGCGTTGCGGCCCCGGCGCCTCCGGGTGTGCGGCCCGGCAAAGATCATCTTACTGCGGCAGCGCCGAGGGTGGCCGAGGGGGTCCGAGGGGGTCCGAGGGGATCCGAGGGGGTCCGAGAGGACGTGAGGGAGGTGAGGGTGGGGGACAGGAGGTCACGGAGAGGGAGCCTCCACCTTTGGCGCGTGGGCTGGGGGAGGAGCAGAGGAGCTCGCGGGTGCTGACGTAACTTATTTTTTCCCGACGATAACCAGAGAGCAGCTTAAGCGGGCATTAAATAAACCGAGACTCTGTGTAAATACATTGTCATTTCAAATATATGCGATGTGTATCGTAGGAAATTATTAAATAATGTTGCTCCTGCCCGCTAAAGCCTTTGCAGATTAGTTGCGGAGAGCGCTGTCCACAGGTTCGTAAACGCACAAGTTCGATTCCCGGCCAGGATCAACGCCAATCAGAATCATCGTCGTCATCATCATCATCATCAGCGCTATTGTGATCGACACCATCACTGATCGACATTCAGCGTCATCGCTACAGCGATCGGCATCGTCATCATAATCCATCACCACTGTCATTCACAGCACCATCATCGCTGTCATTCGCAGCACCATCATCGTCAACATCGTCACCACGAGAATCATCGCTGTGCCGTGAGAATAAACGTTGATGTTGGCGGCAGGGTGGCGCAGTGGTGACATCTGCGCCTCACAGAAAGAACGGTCTTGCCCGAGTCGGTTTGATTCCCACCTTGGGCGCCTTTCTCTGTGGAATTTGTGTGTTCTCCCCCTGTTATGCGTGGGTTTCCTCGGTGTTCTCCTGTTTCCTCCCACAATTAAAAAAACACGTTAATTATTTGGCCGCTTACATCATAATATATAGGAAGCAGTATGTGGCAATATGTTGGCGCCGGCAAACCGCCTGGCTGCTTCCTCCACCTCTCTGCGCTTTCCTCGCGCCTCTGAGTCGTTCTCTTGTCGAATGAATACCATCGACATTGAATTAATATGTTGCGCGTTATAAATGTAAAATTATTACTATATTGTCCTTGTTATAACCGGAGCCTATTGAGGATCTTATCTTGTAAATAGAAAAGCTAGGCGGCAAACAAAGAACGTGTAGTGCACAATGTTTGAAAACGGAAATACGTGCCGTTGTAACATATAACAACACAACATAACAAAAGGATAACGGTGTGAGAACACAAACGCGTTTCCGCTGTACAATTCACACAATCATCGTCGTCGTCAGCAGCATCAGAATCACTCGCCAAATGTGATTCTATCGAGACTGCCCCCCCACTATGGAAATGTGGAATCACCTCCGACTAGCTCGGAACCACGACGCCAGACGATTGGCTACTTAAGGGATCGGTATCCTAAAAGTACAGAGTTTCTTTTTAAATATCCACGACATCCAAATCTAATCAGGGTCAGGAGGAAGCTGAATGAGCAGGAGGCGGGGCTGGGCCCAGGATGGGACGCCAGACCATCGCAGACCACCGGTGGCAGTTTAGTCGGCAGGCCATTTGACCTAGGCAGCGGCGTGTCTTTGCACTGTGGGAGGAAATTGGAGTGGCCGGTGGGTGAGTAGGTGAGTTAGTGGATGAGTGAGTGGGTGAGTGAGTAGATAGATGTTTATTATTACAGCAGAAAATACCCACTGAGCTTTCAATCTTTGGACGCGGGATGAGTGGGTGATTGTCGATAGGACGTCGTTGGTCTGTGGGAGGAAATCGGAGTACCCGGCGAAAACACGTGGACACGGGGAGAACGCGTAAGCTCCATGTAGATAGGCACTCTGGTGGGGAATTTAACCCAAATGCTTGTTGCTGTGAGGCGGCAGAGCGACTCACTGCGCTACGGTGCCGCCCTGCCCCCTACAGCCCCTCCCGACCTCACCCTCACGCCCCCTCGCGCTCCATACCCCGGCTTACCGGCTCGACCCAAACAGAGCAACTTCCCAGCTCCCACCATCCCTCAAATACCTCCACGTCACTGCGAGCCTCCCACTTCCAGAAGCCTCCTCACTCCGCGACTGCCAAATCCGCCATCGGCTTCCTCCTCCTCTATTGTTGCTGACATGTCGTTCTCTCCACAGCCCTGTGCAGCGCTTTGTGACCTTCGGGTGAAAAGCGCTCTATAAATGCTATTATTATTATTATATTAAAATTAAGTTAAATAATGTCCCGTTGTTTATATAATACTTCAATTAGCGCACAGAAATCCGAGACAACCTCAGAGTAGAGTCGCTGCTTCTTCGGATTGAGAGGAGCCAGTTGAGGTGGTTCGGGCATCTGGTAAGGTTGCCCCCCGGAAGGCTCCCTCGGGAGGTATTCCAGGCACGGCCCACTGGTCAGAGACCTAGAGGCCGACCCTGGACACGCTGGAGGGATTATATCCTTTGGCTGGCCTGGGAATGCCTTGGAATCCCCCAGGAAGAGCTGGAAGCTGTTGCTGAGGAAAGAGATGTCTGGTCCACTCTCCTTGGAATGCTGCCACCGCGACCCTCACCAGGACAAGCAGTTTAGAAAATCGATGGATGGATGGATGGATCAATTAGAGCAGAGAGATGGCCAACGCACAGTAAGCCGAACGTTACCGCGGCATCGACGGGTGTTATTTTCATAAACCTAGATGTGCGTGCGTATTCTGCGTACGTTGTAACACGTGACGCAGCGCGTGTTTATGATGCCCCTGATGTGACAGCAGATTCTTACAACAACGTGCTATTAAGCATACGATTTGATTTCACCCCATTAAAATCATGCTTTATCTCAGACAGAAAACCATCTCCCTGTTATACTGATGAACTCAGGGATCTCAAGGCGAATGCACGCAGGGCTGAACGGACCTGGAGAAAATATGGCCTCACCGTTCATGGTCAAATCTTTAATAATAATAATTTCAATATATATAGCGCCTTTCACCCGAGGGTCACAAAGCGCTGCACAAGGGCCGCGAAGAGGACGGCATGTCAGCAACGAAAGAAAAAAACAATAATAACCAAAGCAACAGAAACGAAATTATTAAGGCTACTTCGAATATACTGAACGGTCGTGAAACTGGCAATCTTAAGAGCGGCAACATTCTGCCAGCGTCCCCTAAGATGGCCGTCACTTCCTTGAAGACAAAAACGGAGGGAGACAGGGACGGAGGGTGAGCGACAGGGAGAGACATAGGGACACAGAGACAGGAAGACAGAGAGACTGACACGAGGGGGAAACAACGCCAATCCAAATGAAACAATCAACATTGAAGCACAAGAACACACACAGACACACGCAACGCAGCCACCCACACCAACAAAAACACAACTTCCACACGCGACACCACGAGGCGAATTTAGGCAAGGCAGGACTGGGCCAGGAGTAGGCCGCGCAAAACAGACAACAAAAACAACCACTAAGAGCATGGTAGACAACAAAAACAAACACCAAAGTAACACAGAAACAAATCACCAACCAAAGAGAAAAGGAACAGATGAAAAAATAACAAATGCATTACAAATAAAAGCTAAATAAATACGTAACACACAGGGAGCGGTGGCTCAAGTACAACTCCTCCATTACCGGAAGGCACTTGTCTGTGCCAGTCCCAGCCATCTTTCCAGCATTCAGGCCGACACGCCCAAGATTCTTTTCTCGACCATTAATCAGCTCCTTCGTCCTACCAGTCACTCAACCTCACCTCCCATGATTAATAAAGATCAGGCAGATCAATTGATTCAGTTTTTCTCCAAAAAAACAAAGCCCATCGTATCTCTACCCAGCCTCAATCACCAACCAATAGCCCAATAATCATTCCTCCACCTTCCTTGACGTCAAAACTCCTGAAATGTTCCGAATTAACGGATTCCGAGGTCTCCTCCCTAGTTACCAGATCCCAGCCCACAAACTGCTCCTTGGAGCCTTTCCCATCCAAAATCATCCGGGCAAACTTCAAATCCCTTGCCACGTATTTCACTAATATGTTTAATAACTCACTCCACTCTGGTATCATTCCCCCACTGTTCAAATGTGCCGCAGTTACCCCCCTGCTTATAAAGCCTGGCCTCAATTGCAGCATCCCTGATAATTATCGTCCCATCCATCTCAAATCTACCATTCATCTCTAAGGTCCTTGAATGTGCCGTAGTTACACAACTCCACAAACACCTTCTTAATAATGACCTCCTCGATCCCTTCCAATCTGGGTTCAGATTCGGCCATAGTACTGAAACTGCTCTGTAAAAGTAGTTGATTATCTACTCGGCGCTGCTGATAAAGGCTTGCCAAGTATTCTTGTCCTCCTGCACCTGAGCACTGCCTTTGATACCGTTGATCATTGGATCCTACTTGAGCGACTTGAGAGTACGGGGGTCTCTGAATCTGCCCTGCATTGGCTGAGATCTTACCTGTCCGACCGGAAGCAGTTTGTCAGCCTTGGAGGACAAAACTCAGAGATTCATCCTGTTTTGTCTGGAGTTCCTCAGGGTTCAGTTCTCGGCCCACTCCTCTTCAGCATCTACCTACAATCTCTTGGCCATATCCTGCGCAGCCTCAATCTTAGATACCATTGCTATGCCGAGGACACCCAAATCTATAGCCACGCAAAGTCATCCATCAATGCGTCTGGTCTTTGCATGCCATCTTCACTGTCTACTGTGAAGGCATGGCTCAATTCACATTTTCCAAAACTAAATGGCGAAAAAACAGAGGTCTTGCTTGTCAGAACCCCGCAGGAATTGTCCATGGCTGAACCTATCCAATTGATGCTTGGCGACCAGACAACTTGAAGTTGCTAAGGCAATCCGGAGTTTAGGTGTGACTCTTGATTCCTCACTCACCTTCGAGACACACATCAACAAGGTGACGAAGGTAACCTATATTCATATCAGAAACATTGCCAGACTGCGCAACATCCTGTCACTTGCTGATGCTGAGAAGCTAATACACATCTTGATCTCCTCACAAATCGATTACTGCAATGCCCTGCTCCCTGGCACCCCTGCCTACCTGATCAATCCTCTCCAACGTTTGCAGAATGCAGCTGCTAGAGTCCTCACTGGCACACCCATCCACAATCACACATCCCCAGTACTGATGTCTCTCCACTGGTTACCTTTTAAATACAGGATTTAATTCAAGATCCTCCTTCTCACTTACAAGGCTCTCACTGACGCATCTCCGACATACATCCGTGATCTACTTCAGGCACCCTCCTCAACACGACAACTACGATCCTCCAACACACGCTTGCTGTATGTTCCCAGGTTGCACCTCTATTTGATGGGTGACAGAGCCTTCTCGCGCACTGCTCCAAGAATCTGGAATTCCCTTCCGCTGGAAATTCGTTCAGCTGAGTCCTTGACCATCTTCAAATTTCGTCTCAAGACTCACTTGTTCTGTAAAGCTTTCAAGTCCTGCAGCTAGGACTACTGATGTGACTCAATGCTGTCGTGCTAGGATGTTGGCTGTCTTCCTACCTGCGCCTTCAGGAGAACATTTTTTCCTTCCTCTGGCTTGGACTGTTGGTGCGGGTCAGTATTGCCATGCCGAGATGTTGGCTTTCTCTCTCTTCCAATCTGTGTCTGCTCGGGAACATCTATTCCCTCCTTGCTTGTTGTAGAATTATTATTATATTTTCTGCTGTATTTATGTCCTATGTCCTATAATTTATCGCTATTGCTTGACTCTCAGTTAATCTGTCTTGATGTTGTTGACATGCCGTTCTCTCCACAGCCCTGTGCAGCTCTTTGTGACCCTTGGGTGAAAGGTGCTCTATAAATGCTATTGTTATTATTATGGTTCTGGTGGGTCCATGAGATGCGGTAAGCATACTTTGCCTTTATATCAACACATACCAGAGGCCTCCCCATTCCATTTTAGCGCTCTGCAATGGCTGAAGGTGTTGTCCATGGGTCCAATGGAAACCATTATGTCTTGGCCAAAGTCGGAAGTTGGGTCGTATGTGAATGCAATCCTTAACCAATTGATTCTGGTCTGCCTCGCAGTGGCGGGTCTGTCTTGTCCAGGCGCAATGCGTGCTTGTCTTTCAGCAGTAGGCTCGATAGGTACAGTAACCTCTTGTCTCGCTGGATCAGCATCTAGGCGAGCCTGCAACATCTCTGGCGTCTCAGCTGCTCTCCTCACAGCCGTTCTTGCTTGCTGGGCTTGCAATCGCGTGAGTGTCTCCTGCGGAGCCTCAGTTGCTCGCCTTGGAGCGTCTCTCGCCTGTTGTTGGAGTCGGGCCAGTGTTTGCTGTGGCGTCTCAGCAGATCTCACGAATGCAGATTGTTTGGCAGCAGCTTCCGTGTAGGACTCATAACGACGACAAATTAAGTTTATTTTGTTTGGTAATTCAAGCAAAGTCTTTTGTAATCGGCTAGTCTTCTGTGCACTAAGTCTTGACCAATTTGTTTGTAATAGAGGCGGCGCTGATCAAAACATCGTCTTGTGTAATGCCCCTGTAATGCCCTGATGATGCCGAACATGTGTAATGGCCTGTAATTCCCTGCCGCAGCCCAGACACGTACAAGTGGTTTAGAGATGTGGGGGCAGGGACAGGCGCCTGTAGACACCGCGGGCCGGCACACCTTAATCCCATGCGCCCCTCACCCATGCATTGAGAGACGAGTGACGGTGATGCGAGCGGTGAGATCATCGCGGGCAGAAGGCCAGATCCAACTCATTCGACAGGGCACAAAGGAGGACCCCTGCGGCCGTTTTAATCAAAATGCTAAGCCCTCCAGAGATTAAGAATATTCCGGCCAAGAAAGACAAAAGGCTCCCGGGACCCATGGATATGGGCGCCACTCTGTCGGCTAGCTGAATAATTACTTTAAAGCATAGCCTTTAAGATGTAGAATGCGCGAATCCCCCACGCCTATTCCTCATCTCAAAGGCAAAGATAAAACAGACCAGTGACATCACACGGGATGGGGCTGGAGGCGTTTTAAGAAGCCCACGCGGGGTGAGGGGGTCTCTTTGTTTTGGGCGCGCGAAGGAGAGCCGGCACTGGCGTCGGTGCGGGGGAAGATGCTGCAGAACATGCGCTAGGCTTAGCGGAGATTTGAGCGCAGCGGGCGCTGAGCTAAACTAGCGCAGGATACAGAAGTGTGCAGTGGCAGCGCTGGAATTAGCGCAGAGTTTGGGAGCACTGGAGACTCAAGCTGAGGTTCGGCTTGAGGAGTTCCGCTGTATTACAGAAGACACAACTTGTGTGTAATAAATACAAGTTGATGGGAAGATCGACGTCTCCATCTGCATCTGTGTGAGAATGATACACAAGCGATCCAGCACCCAGCAACCCCCACAGAAGCTGCGGCAAGTAGGAGAGAGCGACGCAAGTGCCGTCTCTCAAGCCAGTGACACCGAGGAGATAACAGCGCCACCTAACGTTATGGAACACTCGTCAGCGCATCCTGACAAGATGCCGATCGTGGTATCACAGTTGGTGTCAGAAGTGGGATTCGAACCCACGCATCCTGGGGAGACCGATTTCTGTGCTGCGTGTGGTGAGAAAGGTGACAACAAGGAATGCACCGCCTGAAAGACGTTAGCATACTGTGGACAGCCGTGCCAGAAACTGCACTGGGGCACGCACAAGCAGTCATGCCGCCAACTGGTGGAGAAGCAACAGCTGGACAGCGTCGTGGCAGGGTGGACCAGCAGAGAGGACGCCGACGAGGTCAGGGAAAGAGTCGAGGCAATGGAGGAAAGCAACGAGATGGCGCAGCAACGTTTCGAGGGGCTGAGGAATGCCATCAATGACCAGAACGATCTCATCCGGCAAATGGGCGAGATGGTGTGGTAAAGTCTCGAGCAGATGACGAAAGAGCATGAGGACTTACGACAAAAACAGCTAGGCTTCACAAAGGAGCTCATGGAGATGCAAGAAGAGTCACAGACGCTGCAGCAAGGTTGCAAAGAGCTGAACCACCTTCTACGAGCACTGGAGGCGCAGCTACAGCAACGAGAACCCGCAACAACAACGGCGGTGGAGCGGACGGTTCAACCAACCGCTCGTGACGTGCTGGCAGTGCGGAGGAAAGGGGCACATATGGTGTTACTGCGTGCGACGGAAGCAACCGCAGCAGCCACTGGTGAACGACCGTGAGCCCGAGCCGAACCAACAGCAGCCTCGGCAGCCGACGTCCAGCCCAGAGCAAATAGGGGTGATGAAGATGAGGAGACGAGAAGTCGAATCAAAGGTGGAGTGATTCGTCGTGGGTGACAAACCATCATGCTGATCAACACGGGAGCGACAGCCTCACTGCTCTGCGAGGGTCACTGTCACCACACAGGCATCCCCATGCACCACCTCCAAGCCACAGACCGAGAACTGAGGCAGGTGAATGGCACAGAGCTGGACGTGCACGGGCGAGTGAAGCTGAGTGTACTGGTGGGAGCGACAAGAGGACAACACGAATTTTATGTTGTCCCCACTCTCTGCAAAGAAGGTGTGATCGGTACTGACCTACTCAAAATGCTTGGCCTGACTGTAGACATAGGCGAGCCCTACGTGAGTCAACGAGTAACGGGGTAGGAAACCCCTTTTAAAGAAATGAACACTGACCGGACTGGCCCTGGTGAGACACTCACAGAGCCGAAATTTGATCTGCTCATCGCGGCGCTGACGGAGAGGCCGCAGCGAACAGAGAGCGGCGTGCGACACAGAGATGCTAGGCCGATGCCGAGGCCAAAAGAACCCGCAGCAACAACTCCGGCATGGTGGCTTGGCCCGCACTCTCACATGATGTCCTGGGCGTGCAAGAGAAATGGACATTTGCAGATAAACTGTTGGAGACGAGCGTGGTCACTGCAGACTCGAATGATGTCCCTGGGCCCGTGCAGCAGCGACACGCGGAAGGCAGCAAATGGCCGCGATCCCTGGCCTCCGAGGCTGATGACGTCAAGGGTCAGGGGTGATGGGGCACAGAGGCTGACGGGAAGGGTCAGGAGTGACGCGTTGGGGAATCGGCCAACCCATTGGCAGCCGGACGAGAACACGGAAGCAGGCGAACAACGCTGGGGAGAAGAGCTGCGGCAGCACCCGCAGTAGCAGCCACGGTGGAGAGTGGGTGAGGAGTAGTTACAGCGGCGGCAGCATTGGCGACTCAGGCAGCAGTGTTGGCAAGCGGCGGAGAGGAGGCGAGAGGCGACCACGGCGGCGAGCGGCGCAGAGGGGGTCGCGCGGCGAGAGACGGAGCAGCCACAAGGCGCGGCGCAGCCGAAGGACAGCAACCCTAGCGGTGATCGCACGGGTGATGTGTGTGCGGCGGTGGTCCATGTGGTTGCTGTTGTTGCGACTGGTGAGGGTGGCGACGCGTGTGTGACCTCGTGTGTGTAACGGTGCGGCGAAACAACCCCCACCTCCCAGTGGTGCCGGTCGGTAACGCTGTGGTGGCTATCATAAAAGCAATCGCAGCGGCCAAGGGGGCTCTGGTCGGTGGCGAGGGGCTGGTAACCCCTCCACCTTTAATTAAACTACCACTAAGACATGAAGCCACTGCGTGGGGCCACGTAGAATGTGCGAATGCTCGTCTTGGAGGAGAGGCTGCCACTCCTCTGTCGGGTGCTAGACCGGTACCTCCTTGGCCTCTGTGGAATACAGGAGGTCCGGTGGACTGGTTCTCACTCTAGTCATCATGAGGGGTGGACAGTCCTCCACTCAGGGCAGGAAACTGCCAGACAACAGGGAGTGGCTCTTTTTCTGAATAAAGAATGAAGGTGGCATGGGAGCGTGGTGGTGAGGTGTGGGAACCTGTGAGTCCCAAGCTACTGTTGGCTCGCCTCCCCATTAACGGGAGGCGAGGAATGGTGGTAGTGGTGGCTTATGCCCCCACCGAAGACGAACATCAGTGGAGGGATGCAGGCAAGGCCGCTGAGTCAGATGCCTTCTATGACCTCCTGTTCCAAGTGCTGGCTAATGTGGCCCCTCGGGATCGAGTTTCCCTGCTAGCTGACTTTAATGCCCGAGTGGGCCAGGACGCAGACACCTGGGCCTGAGTGATTGGTAGGCATGGGCCAGATCAGCTCAATAACAGTGGTAGGAGGCTGCTAGATTTCTGTGCAGCCCATGGGCTCGTAATCACCAACACGCTGTTCTGTCATCGGCGCATGCACACAACATCATGGATGCATGCTGGGTCCAAGCAAGAACAACTGCTGAAATACATAGTGACGGAGCAGTGGATGCAGGCCCATGTCCTTGATACCAGGACCTACCGTGGAGCTGATCTGCCCTCTGGCCATCGGCTTGTCATCTGTAGGATGCGCCTGCCATTCTTCCACGCCGGTGGTGGGCGTACTCATAGGAATCCCATTTAAACCCACAGTGGCCTGGTCTCGGCTAGCTGATGAAGGCTGCATGTGAGAATTTCACCATCGCTTGCAGCTGGGCTGACATCGTCCCCCCCTTCTCCCGATGCCGAGGGGAAATGGGTGAGGTTCAGGACTGTGGCTCAGGCAGCTGGAATGGGTGCACTGGGTACAGGGTCCAAACCTCCCCAGAGACCCTGGCTGATGGAGGAGGTGTTCAAGCTAGTTGAGAGAAAGCGGCAGGCCCACTCCCACCTGCTACAACACCCCACGACCGAGAATGAGGAGGCTTACTGCAGCCTTAGCTCAGAGGTTCGGAGAGGTGTGCGGCGTTGCAAGGACGAATGGTGGTCGCGGGCTGCTGAGGAGATGGAGTCTGCCTCAGCAGCCTGCGATCACAGATCACTCTTCAATACCATCAGGGGAGTGACTTGCAGCGCCGCACCCAGCACCTTCCTTAAAGCAAGGAATGCAGATCCGATCTCCGACCCCCAGGAACAAGTGCATAGGTTTGCAGAGCATTTCTGTGAGGTCCAGGGGGAGGGAAACCCCATCAGCCTAGTTAACATTTTGGGGCAACATGGGGACGACCCTGCGGAGGCTGTGGTGCCCCAAGAATTGGAGGTAGTAGCCATCCCCTGTGAATGGCTGGCAAAGGTGTCATCTGTAGAGGAAGTGCGTGGGTCAATCCAGAGCCTGTGACCAGGAAAAGCAGCGGGCATAAATGCCCTCCCAAGCGAAATGCTGAGGGAGGGTGGCGTCTGTGTAGAGACTGCCCTATATAACATCATTACAACTGTCTGGACCACAGGACGGGTTCCACAAGATTGGAAGGATGCCTTGGTGGTCTCCCTCTTCAAGAAAGGGGACCGCACTTACTGTAACAACTATAGGGGCACCTCCCTCCTCAGTGTGCCAGTTAACGTCCTGGCAAGGATTATCCAACATTGCCTTGCCAGGCACGCTGAGGAGAGACTTGTGGAACCCAAATGTGTTTTCAGACCAGAGCGGTCCTGCACAGATGCAAAATTATCTGTCGGGATGCTACAACAGAGGTGCAGGGAATTCCAACAGGACCTGCATCTCTGCTTCAT
>JAZEWU010000035.1:6714289-6727468 GCA_036362915.1 Geotria australis
CTCTCCACAACTACCCCATCACTCATGGAGAGCTGGGATGGTCGAGTGTCCGGTGTTTTAAAACAGCGGTCCCCAACCTTTTTTGCACCACGGACCGGTTTCATGTAAGACAATATTTTCGCGGACCAGCCTTCAGGGTGTGGGGGGATAAATATGACGAAATAAAATAATACGACCGGCATAAAAACAAATATAAAGTGCATAAAAAAGACAACTCACCATTACACTGAATTATCCGGTCATTTTTTAAAATAAAACATCTTTCAGACTGATAATTAATAAAATATTTTTTAATTCATTCTTTCTGTGCGGCCCAGTACCAAATGACCCGCGGACCGTTCCCGGTCCGCGGACCGGTGGTTGGGGACCACTGTTTTAAAATATCCAGGCAGGTGCTTAGTCTTGGTGGGGCTGATGCCAAGGCCCCACCGCGTTGTGGTACGGCCAATAAGCTTGAAGGACACGGCATTGCGACTGTATTTATTTTTGCATGGTTATGCCACAAGTATATGTGCCTACCTGCACGTTGGAGCCTTTGTAAAAAGGTGTTCACTTGGTGTTTAAACATCTCAACACTGTGTTCTTATTGCCGGTAGGGGTAAAAACTTCGTATTTTATACTCATATACACCGATACACTTACAAACACACCATTACACTCACACACGCTAATACACTCATAGACATTCCTCTAGTCACATATACACTGTAGGGTCAAGTGCTGTATATACTCATACTATGCACTCATACACACAGCGAAGCACGCGACAATCATATACCATGTACTGATTATTGTACTCAGATACCCCGAAATACATATACACTCGTATAGACGCTTATATACTTACGCAAACACACCTTTGTACTTAACCGACAAAGACAAAAGATCCCCGTATAGCCTTAACAGACCGTAGGGTCAAGTGCTGTTAGCGAGCACTTGTGAAGGCCGCCACGGGTACTCATGGTGTGGGTTGCCAGCACCACTCCCGGCCGCCTTTGCCTCCGCAGTGGCGATGTTTACACATCGCACCAGGTACTCATTTGAGGTTGAGTCGACCCAGGGTGTGCCCAGGCCCGGTTCAGATAATCGCCACTGGTGTAGACCGTCAGCGGGAATAAAACTCGGGTTGCCGGGTTCGTAGCACAGCGCAACACTCACTCTCAAACATATGCGCAAACAAGACTAAGACAAATATCCCCGGTATAGCCTTAACAGACTAGGGACAAGTGACGTTAGCGAGCACCTATGAAGGTCGACACGGTACACGAAGAGGTGGGTGAACTGCACCACGCCCGGCCGCCTTTGTCTCTCTAGTGGCAATGTTTACACACCGCACCAGGTACTCATTTGGTGCTGAGTCGACCTAGGGGAGGCTCAGGACCGGTTCAGAATATCGTCACTGGTGTTGGCTGTGAGCGGGATTCGAACTCGAGCCGCCAGGTTTGCAGCCCAACGCGCTAACCACTGAGCTACCGCTCCCAAAACATATACGCAAACACACGCAGTCTCACACACACGGACATGCAGATGCACATACACTAATGCAAACACAAGCACATACCCGCCAACGCACTAACACACACACACATTCATAGGCGCGCGCACACACTCACAGATTAAAGCAGTAGACTCTATTCAGAAGGGCTAATATTCCAAAGCGGGCCAAAGACATTTGCTCATACCTCACTGGCGCCTATTGAGGGCTTCAGCTAACAGGAGCCACTGGCTCATACCATTCTCACACGGCACCGGGGAGGTTCTCGGAGAATACTGCTACTGCCCTCTCGCTTGCCCCGTCTGCGACCACTAAGTGGCACGGTCCGAGCAGTGGCACGTGAAGTCTCGGTGCCAGTGTCACCCGCGGGTTGGCTTGGCAGTGGCACTGCGTGCCAGTGTTGTCGCGGTGAGTTGGGGGGTAGTGGGAAGGTGTGTAGACGCCGCGCGGTTTCGTTTCACTAGCGCCCCCCTCTCTCCACTCTCTCCCGCCATGGGGCGACCCGCGGGGTGGGGGGGGCGCTCCTGGCGCCTTGTGATAGAGCTATTTTCAGGGCTGAGTGTATGGTTTGTCAAGGTGCATTAGGGTGGCAATTATTTGAAATAATGAAGATATACAACCTTTTGACAAATGGGGGCGGATTTTTTTGTTGTTGAAAGACCCACGTCAGTCCACGCCAAATGAATCGCCGCGCCAGACTTCACTTGAATAAAAATAAATAATGCGTAATTGGCCACGCACGTCAATTTACGCGCGCGTAAATGAACGTTATATGCGCCGTGCACGGGCTGTGTACGCGGGACGGGTAAAAACACCTTCAGGAAAACCTCACCAGTGGATCCAGTCTCTGGCTCTTGTTTCGAGGTCCAGAGTGACTCTAACCCGACTTCTCCCGGCACCGGGAGGGCTCGCTATGCCTGAATTATCGCCCGTGTTTTCTTTTCTTTGGGGGCAGGATGGCGCAGTGCTGACATCTGTCCATCCATCCATTTTCTAAACAGCTTGTCCTGGTGAGGGTCGCTGTGGCAGCCGTCCAAGGAGAGTAAACCAGACATCCCTTTCCTCAGAAACAGATTACAGCTCTTCCTGGGGGATTCCCAGGAGTTCCCAAGCCAGCCGATTGATATAATCCCTCCTGTTTGTCCTGGGTCGGCCTCCAGGTCTCCGCCCAGTGAGCCGTGCCTAGTAGACTTCCCGGGGGAGCCTTCCAGGGGGCATCCTTACCAGATGCAGGGAAAAGAACGGACTTAGACGGGCTAACATCTGTGCCTCATTGAAAGAAAGTCCTGCTCGAGGCGGTTCGATTCCCGCCTCTGGCGCTTTTCTGTGTGGAGTTTGTGTGTTCTCTCCCCCTGTTCTGGGTTTCCTCCGGGTTCTCCAGTTTCCTCCCACACCTAAAACAACACTCTAACTAATTGGCCGATAACATCGTAACATATAGGAAAACAGTGTCTGGCGGGTTGGCGCCGGCTGACCAGCTCGCTGACTCCCCCTATCTCTGCGGTTTCTTGGTGCCTCCTTAACCGTGTCTCGTCCATGACCAGGCGTGGAATTTGCGAGGGTTACAAATTGTACTATCATTTGGGGGGCCGCACGGTGACGCAGTGAGTAGCGCTGCCGCCTCATAGCAAGAAGGCCCAAGTTCGAATCCCGGCTCGGGGGCCTTTCTGTGTGGAGTTTGCATATTCTCTCCCCGTGTACGCGTGGGTTGTCGCCGGGCACTCCGGTTTCCTCCCACAGTCCAAAGACATGCTGCTGCATGGGTTAATTGGTCTGTGGACTAAATTGCCCCCGGTGCCCTGTGATGGACTGGCGTCCGGTCAAGGGTATAGCCCTGCATTGCGCCCTGTGTCTGTCGGGATAGGCTCCGGATCACCGCTACCCTTTTACAGGATTAAGCGGTTTCTGATCATGGATGGATGGACTATTATTTTTTCTCTCGCTTTCTTCTTAATCAGGCGCCCGCAGTCGATCTTAGGGATGTATTGATGTAGGTGTTAACGGCTCGATTCATGATGGTTTCGACGTTTTGCCTCCCACGATGGAAGCATCAATGTGGGAGGCGACACGTCACGAGGAAGAGATAGAGATCGCTCGACACGGCTATCCCAAACGAACAGCTCTGAAGAGCAACCATCATTGTTAGGGATGTTTTAATACGGCAGTGCCCCGTCCTGGTGTGAGCGTGTGGCTGGCTACTGCATTGGACTCGTCTTACACCGTATGTCACGGCGTGGGTGCTGGGAGTGAGCGGTGGCGCATCGGTTGGGGCGTTGCGTTAGCAATTGCGATAAATCAGTGAGTCAGTGGAACAATATTGCCATGCGCTTGAAGCTAGTCACTCCCGTCAAAGAATAACGTTAGATCCCAGTTAGAACTGAAATTGTTGCCTAGTTGTGATTGCAAATCTTGATTTTTGTTTGAAATGTTCCAAATGTTGCACGATTCCCTCTCAATGTTAAACACGTTCCCTATAATATGTTTTAGTTTTTCCAATCGCAATGCATAACTGTATTTTTACTTGTTTATTTGAAAAATGTGTGTAATGCTGTGTGTAAATGTGTTTTGTTAGTTTGGTTAATTTATTGCTTTTAAATATATATATATATTTTTTTATTATTTTCGGGGTGGCACGGTGGTGCCGCCTCACAGCAAGAAGACCCGGGTTCGGATCCCGGCTCGGGGGACTGTCTGTGTGAAGTTTGCATGTTCTCCCTGTGTCCGCGTGGGTTTCGCCGGGCACTCTGGATTCCTCCCACAGTCCAAATATATGCTCCTGCATAAGTTAATTGGTCTGCTGACTAAATTGCCCCCGGTGCCCTGTGATGGACTGGCGTCCCATCCTGGGCATACCCCTGCCTTATGCCCTGTGTCTGCCGGGTTAGGCTCCAGCTCACCGCGACCCTGTACAGGATTTCAGAACATGGATGGAATTATTTTCGTCAATTCTCATGTTTGCTGGGTATTTTTCTGCTCGAATAATAAAAATTTATCTATTTAAGCTGAAAGGAACGGTTAGCTATGTAGCTGTTCTTAACAGTTGTCCGGAGTCGGAGCCATTCCTTGTTCACCTTGGGGTGCGACAGGGATGTCCTCTGGCTCCCACATTATTTAACATATTTTTTGACCTCGTAGTTCGAGAAGCTTTCCATGGCTTTACTGGTGGAATCTCCCTCTGGTAGAGACACAATGGGAGGCTGATCGATACCCGGGTACGGTCGAGGGATGGCTCTCTTGGCCAACCATGTCATGTATGCCGATGATTTGGTAATTGCTGCTCTCTCCGAGGAGGAGTTGGGGGCTCTGCTGCTGAACCTTGAGCGTGCCACAACGCGGTGGGGCCTTACCATCAGCCCCACCAAGACTAAGCACCTGCCTGGGTATTTTAAAACACCGGAAACTTGACAATCCCAGCTCTCCATGAGTGATGGGGCAGTTGTGGAGAGAGTGGAGAAGTATATAGGCAGTGTGCTTACGGCTGGCTCCGGTTTAATAATAATAATAGCATTTATAGAGCGCCTTTCACCCGAGTGTCACAAAGCGCTGCACAAGGCTGTGGAGAGAGCGGCATGTCAGTAATATCAAGACAGATAAACTGAGAGTCAAGCAATCGCGATGAATTATAGGACGTAGATCATAAAGACAGCAGAAAATAATAATAATAATAGCAACTACAGAGAGCCTTCCACCCGAGGGTCACAAAGCGCCGCACAGGGCGGTGGAGAGAACGACAAACCAACAACGACAGAGAACGGTAATCAGACAGCGTTGAGCCGCAAAGTGGTCCTAGCACGATGGCTTTAAGGCTTTACGGAACAAGCAAGTCTTAAGACGAGATTTGAAGATGTTCAAGGACTCCGCTGAACGAATTTCCAATGGAAGAGCATTCCAGAGTCTTGGAGCAACGCGCGAGAAGGCTCTGTCTCCCATCGAATTGAGGTGCGACCTGGGAACATGCAGCGAGCGAGTATTGGAGGATCGTAGTTGTCGTGTTGAGGAGGGTGCCTGAAGAAGGTCACGGATGTATGTCGGAGCTGCGTCAGAGAGAGCCTTGTAAGTCAGCAGGAGGATCTTGAATTCAATCCTGTATTTAACGGGTAACCAGTGGAGACATCAGTACTTGGGATATGTGATCACGGATGGGTGTGCCAGTGAGGACTCTGGCAGCCGCATTCTGCACACGTTGGAGACGATTGAACAGGTAGGCAGGGATGCCAGGAAGCAGTGCATTGCAATAATCTGTTCGTGTGGAGATGAAGATGTGTATTAGCTTCTCAGCATCAGCAGGTGACAGGATGTTTCGCAGTCTGGCTATATTTCTGAGATGAAAGTAGGCTACCTTCGTCAGTCGAGCGGCATTATCATTCCATCGGCTGCGTAACGCTGTGTCGATGCTGCCCGGCCTGTCGCTCCACACGAAGCTCCGGGTCTTCTCAGCCGTGGTCATGCCGTCTCTTCTCTATGCCAGCAGAACGTGGACACCCCTGGTGGAGCATCTACGCCGTTTGGAAACTTTCCGGCTCGCCTGCCTAAGGTCCATCGTGGGTTTAACCAGGCTGGATTGTGTGAGGCGCTCACAAATATTAGAAAGATCTGGACAAGGTCCCATTTGTGAGCTCCTCCGGCAGGCGAGACTCAGGTGGCTGGGCCATGTAGCCCGCATGCCCAGCCATCGCATGCCCAAGCAACTACTGTCTGGCCGGATAGAGAGGGCTAAACGGGCGCGGCACGGGCTAGAGAAGAGATGGACTGATGCGGCGCAAGAGGACGTGGAGCTGGGTGGAATTGCTGAAAACTGGTATCCAGCGGTGTCAAGATCGACCTATGTGGAAGAGGTTCGTGAAGGACGCTACTCGGCAGTTGGAGGCAGTCGCCCTCCAGCAACAACGGAGGGCGGAGGAGCGACGCTCAAAACAGCGAGCCAAGCGCCGAGGGGCCAAAGCACAGCAAGTTGGCACGGACGGGAGCTCAGGTGGTGCATCTGCCAGTCATCTCGGTCAGGCAGCCTATGACACCTGGGTCTGTCCCGTGACCTCCTGTCGGCGAGCCTTCGAGACTTCACCGTGGCCTTAAGGTGCATATGGTCTGGCACAGGCGCCGTGGTGACGTCACCGCCACTTAGTGGCGAATGGCGGTTATTGTTATTGTTGTTCAGTAGGGGAGCGGTAGCTCAGTGGTTAGCGCGCTTGGCAACAAGTCTGGCGACTCGCGTTCGATTCACTCACGGCCAACACCAGTGACGATTTTCTGAACCGATCCTGGGCATCTCCTAGGTCGACTCAGCCTCAAATGAGTATCTAGTGCGGTGTGTAAACATTGCCACTAGGGAGACAAAGGTGGCCGGGCGTGATGCTTGCCCCCCACCCCCTCGTGTGCCGTGTCGGCCTTCGTTGGTGCTCGCTAACGGCACTTGACCCTACAATCTGTTGAGGCTATACGGGGGATCTTTGCATGGTGAGTGGGGAGCGGTGGCATAGTGGGTAGTGCGCTGCACTATTAACCCGGCGATTCGCTTATGGCCAACACCAATGGCGATTATTTGAACCGGTCCTAGGCCTCCCCCTAGGTCGACTCAGCCTCAAATGAATACCCGCTGCGGTGGGTCAGCTTCGCAACTAGGAAGAGAAAGACGGCCGGGCATAGTGCCGTCCACCCACCCCTTCGTATGCTGTGCTGGCCTTCATAGGTGCTACTCGCTAACAGCACTTGACCCTACAGCCTGTCAAAGCTATACGGGGGAACTTTGCCTGTGTGTGCATATGTCGGCATGTTTGTGCATTTATCGACTAATCTGCGCGTGCATGGCATTCCTATCGTGTAATGTAGGCTCAAACGTTACTCGAGGTGATTTATGTTGCATGCAGGTTATGTATGCTCCGCGTTGCCAATGCCGCATAATGAATGACAGTCTAGAGAGGTATGTTTGTGTGTGTAATGTGAGTACAGATGGCTGCCCAGCCATCGCATGCCCAAGCAGCTGCTGTTTGGCCGGATAGAGGGGAATAAACGGGTGCGGCACGGGCTGGAGAAGAGATGGACTGATGCGGCACAGGAGGACGTAGAGCTGAGTGGACTTTCTGAAATCTGGTAACAGCGGTGTCAAGATCGACCTCTGTGGAGGAGGTTCGTGAAGGACGCTGCTGGGAATTTGGAGGCAGACGCCCTCTGGCACTAACGGTGGGCGGAGGAGCGACGCTCACAACAGCAAGCCGAGCGGCCAAAACACAGCAAGTTGGCACAGTAGGGAGCACAGGTGGTGCCTCTGCCAGTCATCTCGGTCAGGCAGAACAATGACACCTGGGTCTGTCCCGTGACCTCCTGTCGGCGAGCCTTGGACACTTCACGTGGCCTGAAGGTGCATATGGCCTTGCACAAGCGCCGTGGTGACGTCACCGCCACTTAGTAGCGAATGGCGGTTGTTGTTGTGAGTACATAGTGGAGTGTGTTAACGCTGCCACTAAGGGTGACAAAGCCAGCCAGGCGTGGTGTTATTCACCCACCTCCTTCATAGGTGCTCGCTAAAACGGCACTTGCCCCTACAGGTTCTTAAGGCTTCTTATTCTTTGCGATTCTTCGAAGCGCGATGTTAAATTACAGTTTCCCATTTTCTTACACAGCCCCTTGCAATGCCCCTGTAATGCCCCTGACGGTGCCCAGACATGTACACGTGATGCTGCGCTGTAGCGCAGGGACGCAAGCGCGTGTGGAGACTACTAGTCGCGAAGCGGGCCCATGGCGAACACTCTAACCAAACACCGGGTGAAATGTGCATAGTGATGGACAAAGGGCAGGATGCCCGAGGTTAATTAACAGGATAAGGAGACAGAAGGCTTTAGGGGGCCCGTTGGGGCAGGCGCCCGGGAGTCTGGACTGGAAGAGAAAATTAAGAACTAACCCTCGCAAATGAGTAATCTACCAGACTCCTATGCAAATTACGCCCAGGTACCCGGGAAAACCAGACTGCGGAGGGCGGCGTGGTCATGCGGGATAGCGGGGAGATATAAGGGGGAAGACGAGGAGCTGAGAGGGAGAATCTCGCAGCACGAGGATGGACCGTGGAAGGGAATAGAGCAAGAGAGAGCAATGCAGAGAGAGCGGTGCGGCGTGGAATAGCGACTAGCAAGGCATTCAGAGCAGTGCTAAGTGTAGGACACAATAGAGTAGTCGTTCCTTGTGTAATGACCTAGTGCAAGTCTGGACAAGCCTTGGCCAGCGGCACCAGGCGAGGGTGGGGGAAGTGACGGCGTCACCCCCCGCCCTACGGGGGGGGGGAATGAGGTAATGGGGGCTTTTTCCCCGCCCCTTGTTGTTTAAGGGGATTATGGTTCCTAAAGATAGCTTAAAGGCTGTAAATGATTAGCGAAAGGGGGTGATGTCAGAGGTGACGTCAGAGCCTTTGCATGATATAAGGTGGGCGCCCAGGTACGTTGAGAGTCTTGTGTGGGGGGAGTCCTGAAGGCTTGGTTCTGAGGTGGTGGGTGTCCAGAACGAGGAGGTCCCACAGGCATGGTTTTCCACGTGCTAGGGGGCGGGTCGCCTATGAGAAAGGCGTGGTGGCAGTGCCGACCAGCTGCGGTGAGCTGGGGAGCAGAGTGGAGCGCTCCACTGCTAGCTTGTAACAGCGCTCCACTGCTAGCTTGTAAGTAAATGGCTTGCCTGTGAGCGGGGAGCTTGGTGATAGCAAGCTTGAGCGGTCGTAGTGACAGACTGATGTTCATGTGAGAAGTCTTGCTGGTGAATTAAAAGACAAACTGCTTAGAAACCCACACACAAACAACCTCATCATGCACTATGTGGAGTCGACCGAATGGTGGAATTTGGATGCCATGTCGCCGGAATTAACGCTCGCCGAGATAGAATGCGCCGCCATCTGCCAACATAAGTGGAAGCCGCGGACGCGTACAGGACGTGTAGCGGTGTGCCGCGCAGACGACAGTGACAAGGAGGACGGGGGTCAACAGCGGCCGGATCACGTGGTGGCTGTACGACCCCATTGGAGCTCAGCAGGCGTCACATCGCTCCAGGAGCAACAGATCGCCGCTTGTCAGAAAGCCATGGAGACAACCGACCTGGCCATCTGGGAGATGATGCAGCAGCAGGCCGGATATTTTAAATCTCAGCAGGAGGCAAACGACGAGTTATGGGGAGAAATAAAGGCGCTCGACCGCAGGATGCAGAGCTTTGAGCTACACCCCTCTGCAGCCAACCCACCACGGAGGGGGAGAGACGAGAGTGCAATCCGCGCGGACCGGGGAAACAGCACACGACCTCCCGTCGTGTGCTATGGGTGTCAGAAGCCAGGACATATCCAGTAGAACTGCCTGCAGGCAGGGAGTGTTCCCGACGGGGTTAAACCCCAATGCACCCTGGTAGGCAGGGGCACCAGGGATGCAATGCATCACATCCCAGACCGACGAGCGATGGTGACGAAGCCCGTAGTGGGCACGGCTGGCGCAGCACACCTGGGAGCACTACGCGCGCGACTGGGAGGAACGTCGGCCACAGTGGAGGGGTGGATCGAGGGTACACCGACATGGATGTTATTCGACACGGGAGCAACAGCATCGCTCCTTAGTGAGGATTACTATCGATACTTGGACATCACCGACGATGCCTTGCAACAACCAGACAGACAATTACGACTGGCGAACGGAGCAAGCCTACCGCTGCGTGGCCAAACAACGGTGAGAGTATGTGTGGGAGCAAGGGATGGCAGATACTCATTCTACATTGCCCCTGAACTGTGTCATGTGTGTGTACTAGGCACCGACATACTAGGCACGCTTGGATTGAAAGTCGACACGGAGGAGCAGTGTGCATGGCAAGACCCAGGAATAAAGATCCCGTTCCAGCATGCGCTACGCCGACCACCGACGCCACCCGAGACGATCGCAACGCTAGCAGGCTGGAGGACCATCCCGCCCATGAATGAGGCATTGCTACCGCTCCGTCTCAAACCAGATGACCCCAGTGGACCCGCCGATGGCTAGTTGATGCTCCAGCTGCATCCTGACCTAGAGCAGAAACAGGAGTTGATGGGGGCCCCGACCCTTGTAGATACCGGACGGGGTGGGATGGTGTTCAGAGTGTTAAACACACACCCGGCGCCGGTGTGCCTGAACAGCGGGACCCCCATTGCGACCGTCCACGCCCAAGAGCACCCCAAATTGGTCAACACGCTGTGGACCGAGGAAGGGGCGATGACCGGGGCAGCCAAAACGGATTTGGCTTGGAGGGTTCAAGGGGGGCCGCCGGAGCTGCAAGTGCCGCTGCTGCAAGCGGTACACGTGCCTTGGGAGAAGCGTGAACCAGCAGACCAGATAAAAATCACAGCACCCCTCACCGAGTTTGCAGACGTGTTAAGCCAACACGACGGCGATGTCAAGAGAACCAACCTGGCTCAGCACCGTATTGAAACAAGAACCGACCGACCGATTAAAATGCCGGTGTACCGCATCGGACCACCCGAACGTGCACAAATAAATCAGGCAGTGTCTGACATGCTCCGGGACGGCATTGTGCAACCATCGTCGAGTCCGTGGTCAGCACCGGTGGTGTTGGTGACCAAGAACGACAGATCCACCCACTTCTATGTGGATTATCGACGACTCAATGCTGTCACTGTGGGAGATGCGGCCCCTCTTCCACGCATCAGGGAAACGCTTGAACGCTGGGAGCCTCTAAGTACTTCTCAACGCTGGATTTGGCGTCAGAGTACGAAAACGGCATTCAACACCCCCATTGCAAAGAACTTTAACCCGATAGCTCAGCTATGCCACCCATATATAAATGCTATTATTATTATATAAGCTGTTTGAGTGCCTGATCCTAAACAGGCTTGCCCCTGTTGCTGAACCAGCCATCATCTCCCAACAAGCAGGATTCCGACCTGGCAAATCTACAACAGGCAAACTTCTAAATATAACTCAGCACATTGAGGATGGGTTTCAGAAAGGACTGATAGCAGGAGCCGTCTTTGTTGATCAGTCTGCTGCATATGATTGTGTGAACCACCGCCTCCTCCTGAAAAAGATCTTGGGGTTGACACAAGACCTGGCGCTTACAGACCTCATTGGAGATCTCCTAAAAGATAGGTCCTTCTTTGTTGTCTTGAACAACAAGCAAAGTCGCTGACGACGACAACGGAATGGCCTACCCCAAGGTAGTGTGTTGGTTCCCTTACTATATAATAATAATAATAATAATTTCAATTTATATGGCGCCTTTTACCCGAGGGTCACAAAGCGCTGCACAAGGGCCACGAAGAGGACGGCATATCAACAACAAATGAAAAAACAATGAAAACCAAAACAACAAAAAATAAATTATTAATGCTACTTCGAATACTAAAAGGTCGTGAAACTGGCAATCTTAAGAGCGGCAACATTCTGCCAGCGTCCCCTAAAATGGCCGTCACTTCCTTGAAGACAAACACGGAGGGAGACAGGGAGGAAGGGTGAGCAACGGGGAGAGACACAGGGACACAGAGATAGGAAGACAGAGAGACAGACACGAGGGGGAAACAACGCCAATCCAAATCAAACAATCAACATTGAAGCACAAGAACACGCAACAGCAAAACAACACGCAGGCACCCACAACAACAAAACACAACTTCCATACGCGACACCACGAGGCGAATTTAGGCAAGGCAGGACTGGGCCAGGAGTAGGCTGCGCAAAACAGACAACAAAAAACAAGCAATAAGAGCATGGCAGACAACAAAACAAACACCAAAGTTACACAGAAACAAACCACCAACCAAAGAGAAAAGGAACAGATGATAATTGACAAATGTACAACAAATTAAAGCTAAATGAATACGTAAAACACAGGGAGCGGCAGCCCACGCGCCCCCAGTGGGGGGCGCGCAGGCTATAACATCTACACTAACGACCAGCCAATGGACCAGAATACTGAACGGTTCATCTATGCCGACGACCTCTGTGTAACATCCCAAGAGAGTACGTTTGAAGCAGTAGAAGCAAATCTCACATCCCGGAATACTCACGGGAATCACGAAACAACAGCGCCAAACTGTAACGTCTTCAGAACAACCTAGCACGTGCAGTCCTCAACATCAAAGCGTGCGACCAACCAACCACAAAATGCATGGAGACTCTACACTGGCTACCCATCCACAAACGCATCCCTTGCAAAACTGCAATAATTTGCCACCGCGTTATCCACACAGGACACACTAAATACCTCGCATCACTACTCCGGCCAGTCGCATCAACACAATCCTGCACTCTGCGCAGCTCATCACAGCACCTACTCCACACACCACTTTCACGCACAACCTTCGCGAAACGCCGTTTCTCGGTTGCGGCACCCACAACCTGGAACAGCCTGCCACACCTATTGCATCAAACACAGTCCCCTTCAGCCTTCAAAAAACTCTTAAAAAGCAACATTTTCACCGACTCACAACAAACCGACTGAGCAGGGCTCCGCGCCTCCGAATCAACGGGTGCAACGCGCCCGGAGAAAATGCGCGCGTCACAGAAGTAGATTATTATTAGATGAGGTATTCCTCTAATACGAGCGCAACCACCTACATGCCAACTCAGCGAAGACTCAAGACTGCTCTTTCCATCTCAGGAATCGTGAAGCCAACCGACCTCTTAACATCAAATGGTCTGGAACACCACTTGAGCACCGTACCCACCCTGTCTACCTTG
>JAZEWU010000035.1:6733348-6755385 GCA_036362915.1 Geotria australis
AGCGCTTTGTGACCCTGGGGTGAAAGGCGCTATATAAATGCTATTATTATTATTGCTGCGTACATCCTGCTGCCAATTGGCCTTCCTCTCCGCATCATCTGCACACTTTGGGCATCCCTGCATACCTCGAATATCCCTGAACTCTCCCTATCGTTACCCGTTCTGGCACATGTTTTACTCTTCCTGGTCTTTCACTGTCTTGATTTTATTTAATCCTAAATTGGCAGGCCCCTGTCTAAAACCCAGTCTGATCTAGATATTTCCATCCTTCCGACACAACCTCACAGTATTATTGTAACCATCTCTTAATGTCCGCAACTGGTAAATCCGGCTCCCCTACTTAAATCGTCACCACCCTTATGCTCATCAGTCCCAAACTCTCCGAGTCGTATTCGGCCCTCTCCATCCGCTTCACCTCTCTGTACCTCTCCCAAAAGGTCTTCATCCCATCCTCGTTGCGCATGACGACATCAAAGGACCGTGCTCTTTGGTTATGAATGAGGCACTGTATTTCATCTAGCCTCTTCAACTCCTCCACCAGGACATTCCGCGCCAGGTGCACTCGAACGATGCGCTGTTTGTCCCGCCGGCTCAGCCGTATCCACAGCTTCTGGTCGCCTACACGCTCCGCTCCCTGTCGGCCGTCCGTGGCGCCTCCGCCACCGCGCACCGCTCCCTGTCGGCCGTCCGTGGCGTCTCCTCCACCGCGCACTGCTCCCTGGCGGCCCTCCATGGTGTCTCCTCACCTGTGCAGCTCTCTCGCCACACACAACAACCACAATCGGGCACGAGCTCCGTGGGGCCGTGCCCGCCCACCTCTCACAGAAGTTTTTTCGAGCTTTGAATCGCTTCCAAGAAAAAAAAAGTATGTTGCTCTGTTAGGCACATTAAAACTATGCTTGCTATGAGCCAAAAGGCGAGAAGCGATACAGCCAGTTTCCACCACAAGGCACGACAAGCACATATCAACGCATTAGTAGTCCGGGAAAGGACATCAACGCTATTGGACGCTTTTTGCCGTTGTTACAAATAACGTATAAAATACAAAGTTTTAACCCTTACCTTCAATAAGAACACAGTGTTAAGATGTTTAAACACCAAGTGAACACCTTTTTAACAAAGGTTCCAACGTGCAGGTAGCCACACATACTTGTGGCAAGCGTTCACGTCGCGATCCCTGTCAGGTAGTACTTGGTATTGCCTGCGAATTCTACCAAACACTTCGAAGCCAAGCTGAAAGACGACCATGTCCAAAAGCTAGCCATCGTGCTTCGAAGAATCGCAAAGAAGAAGAAGACCATGCAAAATTAATTATTATTATTATTACTACAGAAATATTTTTATTGGTATGGATTAAAAATATTTGAAAGAAAACAAAACTCTGATACCCCAACAAAACACCCGGCACTCCCACAGAAACAATACACTGTCATCCCCCCTGCCATCCATAAAAGACTGCGCCCCTGTTTGTTCAGGGTACAACAAAACTGCCCCTTTACAGCAGACCCTACCTCTAACACTGACCCTCACCCCAACGTGCACGTAGCCACACATACTTGTGGCGTAACCATGCAAAATTAATGAGTCGCAATGCATTGTCGTTCAAGCTTATTGGCCAACACACAACGGTTTTCTTTGGAGCTGAGAAGGCTTTACACCTTCGTATTGCAACTCATTAATTTTGCATGGTTATGCCACAAGTCAGTGTAGCTACCTGCACGTTGGAGCCTTAATAAAAAGGTGTTCACTTGGTGTTTAAACATCTTAACACTGTGTTCTTATTGCCGGTAAGGGTAAAAACTTCGTATTTTCCACGTTATTTGTAACAACGGCAAATAGCGTGCAATAGCGTTGATGTCCTTACCCAGACTACTAATGCGCCGATCTGTGCTTGTCGTGAGAGTGTCTGCCTTGTGGTGGAAACTGACTTTACACCTTCTAGGCTACAAAGAAAGCAGTTGTGTGTTGGCCAATAAGTTTGAACAACAATGCATTGTGACTCATTAATTTTGCCGGGTTACGCCACAAGTATTTGTGGCTACCTGCTCGTTGGAGCCTTTGTGAAAAGGTGTTCACTTGGTGTTTAAACATCTTAACACTGTGTTGTTATTGCCGGTAAGGGTAAAAACTTCGTAGTTTATTCTTTTTCTATGCTTGTACCGGAGGCCCAGAGGGGACAGGCACTTATGACGTCTCCTGGCGAAACCGCACTTAGCAAAGCCAGGAGACTGAATACCCACCCTCGCGGTTCCTCCAGAAACAGCATACATGTGGACACATAGAATGTGCAAACGTTCTCTGCGGAGGAGAGGCTGCTGCTCCTTTGTCGGGAGCTAGACCGGTTCCACCAGTGGACTGGTTTTGGCTCCAGCCATCATTAGGGGTGGTTAGTCCTCCACTCAGGGCAGGAAACTGCAAGACAACAGGGAGTGGATCTTGTTATGAACAAAATAATGAAGGCGGCATGGGGGCATGCTGGTGATGTGTGGGAACCTGTGAGTCCCAGGCTACAAACAAACTCACCGAAGACGAACATCAATGGCCGCTCAGGATATAGTCACCCTGCAATGTGACTTTAATGCGTGAGTGGGTCATGATGCAGACACCTGGGCAGGGGTGATTGGAAGACATGGGCCAGATCAGCTCAATAATAACGGTAGGCTGCAAGACTTCTGTGCAGTAACGATGGGCTCGTAATCACCAACACGCTGTTCCGTCATCGGCGCATCCACACAACATCATGGAACATTGGCTGGACTATGTAGTGACAGAACAGCAGATGAGGTCCCAGGTCCTTGACGCCAGGATCTACCGTGGAGCTGATCTGTCCTCTGACTATCGGCTTGTCGTCTGTAAGATGCGACTGCCATTCTTCCACAGCGGTGGTGGACGTCCACATACAACCCCTTCAAACCCACAGTGGGCTGGTCTCGGCTAGCTGATGAAGGTTGCAAGCGAGACATCTTCCTCCCCCTCCTCCTGATACCGAAGGAAAATGGGTGAGGTTTAGGACTGTGGCTCATGCACCTGTAAAGGCCTGTTTGCGTCTCCTCATCGGGCTGCTGGCATGCTCACACCGCATCGAGAAGGCTTGCGGGCCCGTTGCTGTCTGCTCTCCCTGTTGTATCGTGTAGTGCGGTACACGGGACCGACTCGCCCACTTCACGTGTCTGCTGTCCGAGTTATGTTTGTGGTGTGAGGAAAATAGTGTCACGTCCACGCCATATTCAAGTTCACCGTCCTTTATTTTACAAAGTTTATCGCACTTTCCAACATTTCCACTAGCAGACTTTCGGTTCGACGTGCTCACGTTATATCTATAACAACAACAACAATCGCCTTTCGCCACTAAGTGGCGGTGACATCACCACGTCGCCTGTGCCAGGCCATATGCACCTTGAGGCCACGTGAAGTGTCGAAGGCTCGTCGACAGGAGGTCACAGGACAGACCCAGGTGTCATGGGCTGCCTGAGATGACTGGCAGATGCACCACCAGAGCTCCCTAAAGTGCCAACTTGCTGTGCTTTGGCCGCTCGGCGCTCGGCTTGCTCTTGTGAGCGTCGCTCCTCCGCCCTCCGTTGTTGCTGGAGGGCGACTGCCTCCAACTGCCCAGTAGCGTCCTTCACGAACCTCCTCCACTGAGGTCGATCTTGACACCGCCGGTACCAGTTTTCAGCAAGTCCACCCAGCTCCAGATCCTCCTGTCCCGCATTGGTCCATCTCTTCTCTAGCCCGTGCCGTGCCCGTTAAGCCCCCTCTATCCGACCAAACAGCAGTTGCTTGGGCATGCGATGGCTGGGCATGCGGGCTACATGGCCCAGCCACCTGAGCCTCACCTTCCGGAGGGGCTCTCAAATGGGAATCTGTCCAGATCTTTCTAATATTTATGAGCTCCTCACAATCCAGCCTGGTTAAACCCACGATGGAATGATAAAGCCGCTCGACTGATTCGGACCAAGACCTCCGCGGCTAAACTGGAGCCAGCCGTAAGCACACTGCCTAGATATGGGAAAATCTCCACTCTCTCCACAACTACCCGTGATCCCTCGACCGCACCTGGGCATCGATCAGCCTCCCATTGTATCTGTACCAGATGGAGATTCCACCAGTACAGCCATGGAACGCTTCTCGAACTACGTGGTCAAAGAAAGATGTTGAATAATGTGGGAGCCAGAGGACATCCCTGTCGCACCCCAAGGTGAACAGGGAATGGCTCTGACTCCCGACCTCATAGCTTAACCCGGGCTCACCCACCCTCATGAAGGTCCTTAATGATTGTGAGCAAAGAGTCAGGGACTCTAAAAGCACGTAGAACAACCCACAGCCTTGGCGTACTGATGGTTACATAGGCATTGACCAGGTCAATGAAGCAGAGATGCAGGTCCTGTTGGAATTCCCTGCACCTTTGCTGTAGCATCCGGACAGCGAATATGGAATCTGTGCAGGACCGCCCTTGTCTGAAACCACATTGGGGTTCTGCAAGTCTCTCCTCAGCGTGCCTGGCAAGACGATGTTGGATAATCCTTGCCAGGACCTTACCCGGCACACTGAGGAGGGAGATGCCCCTGTAGTTGTTGCAGTCAGTGCGGTCTATATCTCTATGCGCACACGCGCATGCACCGTTCTGCGCGCTTCAAATTCTACTCTCCCTATTACACTAGGGACGACTACTCTTTTCTGTCCTACATTTAGCACTGCTCTGAACGCTTCACTGGTCTCTGCTCAACGCAACACAGCTCTCCGCGTTGTCCTGCTTTACAGGCTCACCATGTCTCTAATACAGCAATTTCGCTGCCATCCAGCAGTGGAGCCCGCGCTCTGCACACTGCTTTACAGGCGACCCGCAGAGCCCAACCTCACAGAGCATCTCTCCAAAACGGACCCCTCTCAAGCTCTCTCCTCCTGGCTTATTTCTCCCTGGCTACCTTGCATGACCTCACCTCCCTCTGTGCATAATTTGCATGTGATTCTCGTAGATTACTAATTTGCTCAGTTTTCTCTTCTGGTTCAGACTCTCGTGCGCCCTGCTCTTTGTCCATTACTTTGCAAATTCCCCCCGGTGTTTGGTATAGGGTGTTTGTTATGTTGCCGCTTTGCGACTCGTAGTCTCCCGACGTGTGCGTGCATCCCTGCCCTACAGCGCCGCACCACGTGTACATTTCTGGGCACCTTCAGGGCATTACAGGAGGATTACAGACCTCCCTCCAGCGATTGGACTCGTCCCGAGACCATTATCGCGATCAATGCCCCTTACGGCTCGGGCCCTTTGCTTACCTGTATGGGTGCCAGTGGCCGGCTAGTTATTTTGCCTTCAACCCTGAGGGTGGCCGAGTTGGGGTCGAATCCTGCTCGGCAGGCCTTGACCATCCGCTAGACGCACACATTACCACATTAACAACCTTCATTAACATCGTTGCACCACCAGTCAACAATATAATCCCTTCTTCTTCTTTGCGATTCTTCGAAGCACGATGGCTAGCTTCTGGACATCGTCGTCTTTCAGCTTGGCTTCGAAGTGTTTGGTAGAATTCGCAGGCAATACCAAGTACTACCTGACAGGGATCACGACGTGAACGCTTCTACCTTGACCCCCAATATAATCCCTGATATTCAGCGTCAAAACCGACATTCGCAGACAAAATTCGCCTTCAGCAATACAGAATGCAAAACACACATTCGCAGGCAATAATCGTCATCAACAATACTGAATGTAAACCGACCTTTGCAGACAATATTCACACACCACCATCGTTCCGCTAACTGCAGGGTTAGCTGAGGTGATATCATTGTCTATCAACATTTCACAGTAGTCCCCATTCGGGATCACTACTGTCACCAGCGATCTTAATATTGCTATCAACATTTCACAGTAGTCCTCATTCGTACTGTCACCAGTCAACCATATTATTAGTGATGTTTGTTACCATCTTGCGCAACACTTCCCGGCGCGCTGGACGTCCGCGCAAAATATCACAGCTGCGCGCAATTCTCCGTGCGCGCTATCGTCACCGCGTGCATCAACATGACCGGCGCGCGTTCAAATCACCGCGTTCGTCAACATTACCACGCACATCAACCTCCATACACAGCAAAAAATCTCATCCTCTCTCTTTGAGTTTACGGGAGTATTACATTAGCCACAGCTTCAGTCTGAACACCATCGAACCGCCAGCCACGTTTTAATCATCTCCCGACATCATAAGAAAACACTAACCCAGGGCTGGAATGGTCATGATCTCTGTCTCTTTTTTTTTCTACTACGCGTTCCGAAAACAATAAAGGTTCCCCGTATAGCCTTAACAGACTTTAGGGTCAAGTGCCGTTAGCGAGCACCTATGAAGGCCAGAACGGCACACGAGAGGGTGGGTGGCCAATCCCACGCTTGGCCGCCTTTGTCTCCCTGGGTGCGATGTCTACAAATCGCACCAGTCACTCATTTTTAAGGCTGAGTCGATCTAGAGGGGTCCAGAACCGGTTCAGAAAATCGTCACCTGCGCTGGCCGTGAGCGGGATTTGAACTCGGCTCACAGCCAGGTTTGTAGTCCTGCATTGCGATGCCCACTACACTGCCGCTCCCCACGCACACAGTTAAACACATCGAGTTACTCACACACACTCTTACATGCATCCACACACTTATGATTTCAAATACACACAGTTAGACCCCACCAGGAGTACCATCACAACACACAGACATAACACACACATACCTCACCGCACAATCACGTAATCACACACTACAAGCAAAACTCAAACAATCATCATGTCCATCATCACCTGCGCTCACACACGTAGCTACATACGCATCAGAACGTCCTGCATTGCACGGAACGTGCGCAGGGCTAGCCGCCACCCGCCGTCCGTAGGGTCGGACGACCTGGGATCCCCGGGGTGACCTCCATGTCCGGAGTCTTTGTGGCTAACTGCCGCGGTGGCTCTACCCGCGGCACAACCTGCGGATTCGTCAACTTGCACGGGATTCCGGTGATGTGAGTTGGCCTTGTTTTCCTTGCCCATAGGGCCCGGCGTGTTGTCCCGACATTCCTGGCCCCTATCCGCGTTGTCAGTCCCAGTGTGTTCACCTGCTACACTCGCCGGACCGATCAGCTCACGATCGGTTGTGCTCTGGGTTTTTCCTGCTGTTTCGTTGGGGCCCGGCTCAGCGGGTTGGACCGCAACCACACACTGTTCGAGGTGCGCCGGCGGCTGCGTGAATGCACCAGGGTGGGTCACGCTTCCGCGGTGGGTGGGGCCCGCGGATTGCCGGATGGCTGGGGCAGGCTCCGCCGCTGCTCCATGCGCGGTGCATCCCGGAACCCGGCCCTTTCCACCGGGTGGGTCCGCTGCACGTCTCGCCCTCCCGCCGGTTGAGCCCGCGGGGCTTCCTCCCCTGACGTCGGTCATTCCAGTGCCAGGCGGCGCACGTTTATTATGCGCGCCTTCCTTTAGCCCTTTCCCGCACCCGCACCGTCCATGTGGGGAGTTAACGCACCACCGTGTGTGGGCCCGACCACTGGGGGGTGAGTTTCCCCACCTACCCAGGTCGTCCCCATGGCGAATGAACCCACACCTGGGCTCTGCAGGCGTACACGGCTTGGTCGTTGCGCGGCTGAGCTGCCGCGACCTGCCGCTGGTGCGCCTCCTCGCCGGTCCTGCAGGCCGATGCGCGCGCTTGTCGCAGCGCGTCCAACCACCGCACATGCTGGTGTTCCTCCAATGTGGGTTGGGGACTGGGCGCCCCCAGGAGGATGTCGGTTGGTAGTCGTGCCTCGTGTCCATGGCATAGGAAGAACAGTGTCTTCTTGGTGGAGGAATGCACCGTGGTGTTATCAGCCAGCATCTTGTACGGGAGGTGATCATCCCAGTTGCTCTGGTGCTGGTCAGTTACGCACCTTAGCTTACTCGCCAAGGTTCTGTTAAATCTCTCCACCATCCCATTTGCTTGCGGGTGGTACGCTGTTCGGCGCTCTTTTTTATGCCGAGCTCTTGGCAGAGAAATCGGAACACGTCGGCTTCAAATTCCTGCCCTTGGTCACTGAGCACCTGCTCTGGCACCCCGTGGTGTAGGACATAGTGGTCCAGGAACGTGCAGTCGACTGTTTTGGCCCATTAGTCCGGGATGGCCACCGCTACGTGGTGGTGGGTGAGGAACTCTACCGTGACGAGTATGTATTTATTTCCCCAGTAGCTGGTGGTGAGAAGCCCTGTCAGGTCAATCCCGACGAGCTGGTTTATCCGGTTAACCCGCAGCGGCCGTAAGGGTGCGACATAGCAGGGCGGTTTGCAGGCTGCCTGCTGACATGCTTGGCATCTGCTCACCGACTCCGCTACCTCCCACTTCAGTCCCGGCCAGATATATTTTCGGCGTAGGGTCTCCCGTGTCCGCCACTCTCCGTCGTGCCCCCCACACGGTTGGGTGTGCACAGTGTGCAGCAGCTGCGGCCGTGTGGCAGCAGGCACGCAAATCTGCCCCGGCTCCCCACCTGCTTTTCTCTCCCTCACCACTCCGTCTCTCAGCTCCAACCACGGATAGTGTCCCTGCCACGTCCCCACTATCTCCGGCAAGCCATGGGTGAAGCGCGTCTGCCACCTTGGCTAGCTCGGGGTCCTGGCGTTGGGTTGACCGGAGTTGCTCCACTGTCAACCCCGGGAAGGCGCAGCCCACCTCTTCCCGGATCTCCTCCTCCACAACGGGAGCAGTGTCCGGACTCGCTACCTTCTCTGCCCACGCAGACCTGCACTGTCTCCGTCGCACCACGGGGCCCCGCCTCCGGCTCTGCCATCGGGTGTTCGGCGGTGGAGTGGCGGGAGCGGCGCCCAACGAAGCACGGGCAGGGTTGCTCGGTGCTGAGAGCTGCGTCAATGGCTGGTCGGTGCGACATGGCATCTGCATTTTGGTGTGCCCGTCCCTCTCGGTACTCGATTTTTAGCGCATACTCCTGGAGTTGCGCAAGCCATCGGGCCATCTGTCTTCAGGGCTGTTTGAAGTTCAAGAGGAAATGGAGCGGGTAGTGGTCAGTCCGTACTACACAGCCCCGTGCGTGTTGGCATGGGCGAAATTGCTGGCAGGCAAACACCACCACTCCCAATTCTTGGCGCGTCACGCAGTAGTTTAACTCCATGTTGCTCAGTGTCCATCTGGCGTAGGCAATCACCCGTTCTTCCGCACCTCTCCCTTGTGCTAGCACAACCCCGAGTCCGTAGCCGCAGGCATAAGTGTTGAGGATGAACTCCTGTGTGAAGTCAGGGACAGCTAGGATCAGGGTGTTGGTGAGGTGGTCTATAAGTTCGTTGAACGCCGCGGTACATTGCTCTGTCCACATGAACGGCCGTTTTGTTGACGTTATTTGGGTGAGGGGCCGTGCGATGGCACTGAAGTTCTTGACGAAACGGCGATAATAGGTGGCCAAGCCAATGAATAAACGCACTTGCGAGGGCTTCCTTGGCTGCGGCTAGCTTCGTACCGCCTCGACTGTCCGCGGATCTGTCTGCACCCCTCGACCGCTGAAAACATGTCCCAAGTACTCAACCTCTGATTGGGCGATCTAGCATTTTCGGGTTTTAAGCTTCAGGCATGCTCTGCGCAGGCAGGTGAACACTTCTCTGAGTCTTGCCAGATGCTTCTCCATGTCACGACCGAAGACGATGATGTCGTCTAGGTAGACGAGGCACTGCTCCCATTGCAGACCCCTCATCACAAGCTCCATCAGGCGCTGGAACGTGGCTGGTGCGTTCAATAATTCAAAGGGCATGGCTCGAAACTCAAACAGTCCAATGGGGGTGTTGAATGCCGTTTTCGCTCTGTCCTCCTCCGCCATCTCGATCTGCCAGTACCCTGACGCTAAGTACAGCATTGAGAAGTACTTAGCGCCTCCCAGCGATTCAAGCATTGAGTCGTTGATAATCCACACAGAAGCGGGTGGATCCGTCCTTCTTGGTCACCAACACCACCGGTGCTGATCACGGACTCGACGACGGTTGCACAATGCCATCCCGGAGCATGTCAGACACCACCTGATTTATTTGAGCACGTTTGGGTGATCCCATGCGGTACACCGGCATTTTAATGGATCAGGCGGTTCCTGTGTTGATACGGTGCTGAGCCAGGTTGGTTCTGCCAACGTAGCTGTCTGTTGGCTATACACGTCTGTGAACTTGGTGAGAAGCGCTGTGATTTTTGTCTGGTCTGCTAGTTCATGCTTCTCCCAAGGCACGTGTACCACTTGCAGCAGCGGCACATGTGGCTCCGGCGGCCCCCCTTGAACCCTCCAAGTCAGATTTGTTTTGGCTGCCCCGGTTGCCGCCCCTTCCTCGGTCCACAGCGTGTTGACCGATTCGGGGTGCTGTTGGGCGTGGATGGTTGCGATGGGTCCCACTCTTCAGGCGGACTGGCGTAGGGTGTGGGTTGAACATTCTCAACACCATCCCTCCCCGTCCGGTGTCTACAAGGGTCGGGGCCCCCATCAACCCATGTTTCTGCACTAAGTCAGGGTGCGGCTGGAGTATCAACTCGCCATTAGCGGGTCCACTGGGGTCGTCTGGTTTGAGGCGGAGCGGTAGCAAAGCCTCACCCATGGCGAGGATGGTCCTCCGGCTTGCTAGTGTTGCGATCGTCTCGGGTGGCGTCGGTGGTCGGCGTAACACATGCTGGAACGTGATCTTCATTCCTGGGTTTTGCCATGCGCACTGCTCCTCCATGTCGATTTTCAATCCAAGCGTGCCTAATACATCGGTGCCTAGTACACACTCATGACACAGTTCAGGGGCAATGTAGAATGAGTGTCTGCACTCCCTTGCTCCCACGCGCACTCTCGCTATTGTTTGGCCGTGCAGCGGTAGGCTCGCTCCATTCGCCAGTTGTCATTGTCTTTCCAGTTGTTGCGAGGCATCGTCGGCGATGCCCAATTATCTGTAGTAATCCTCGCTAAGGAGCGATGCTGTTGCTTTTGTGTCGAGTAACATCCATGTCAGTGTACCCTCAATCTCGATCCAGCCCTCCACCATGCACGGCACGGCGCTACACGTCCTGTAGGCTACACGGGGGATCTGTGTCTTTGTGTGTGTGTCTGAGCAGGAGACAGCTCTGCCCAAGAAGGGCCTGGTGCCTCGGCCTCTCTCACGACCCCGGCCACTGGCTCCATGGGCCTGGCGCTGACTTTAGTGGGCGCAGTGTGGGTTACACACTGAAGGCCACCCATCCAAGCATACTTCCATTCATTCATCCATTCACCCATCCACACATCCACCCATCCACCCACCCCCTCGTGTGTCGTGTCGACCGTCATAGGTGCTACTCGCTAACGGCACTTGACCATACATTCTGTTAAGGTTACATGAGGATCTTTGTACGTGGCACCTGGGTCTGTTTCGTGACCTCTTCGTGCACCTAGCCTGGCACAGCAGTCAGGACGTGTTACATGGGTCTGTCCCGTGACCTCTTGACAGCAAGCCATCAACAGTCTGCCTGATAGCCTCAAGGTGCACCTGGCCTGGCATAGGCGCCGTGGTGACGTCACCGCCACTTAGTGGCGAAGGGCGGTTGTTGTTGTCTGTGTCAGTATGTGCGTTGGTGGTTAGTGCGCTGGCAAAACAACCCCCACCTCCCAGTTGTGGCCGGCCGGTAACGTTGAGGTCAATGTCTAAGCCGCCTCTACAGTGGCCTAGGGGGCTCTATATGGGTGCATGGGGCTGGTAACCCTCCCACCTTTAATACTATTACCACTCATCCACCAAAAGACAGAGAACCCTTTAAGCTTGTACCAGAGGCCCAGAGGGGACAGGCGCTTATGACGTCTCCTGGCCAAACCGCACTTTGAGAAGCTAGGAGATTGAATACCCACCCTCGGGGTTCCTCCAGAAACAACAATAAAGCCACTGTGTGTAGCCACGTCGAATGTGCGTATGCTCGTCGCAGAGGAGAGGCTGCCACTCTGTGGGGAATTAGACCGGCGCCGCCTGGACCTTTGTGGAATACAGGAGGTCTGGTGGACTGATTCTCGCTCCAGCCATCATGAGGGGTGGACAGTCCTCCACTTGGGGCAGGAAACTGCCAGACAACAAGGAGAGGCTCTTCTTCTCAACAAAAGAATGAAGGGGGCGTGGGAGCATGGCGGTGAGGTGTGGGAACCTGTTAGTCCCAGGCTACTGTGGGCTGGCCTCCCCATTAACGGGAGGCGAGGAATGGTGGTCGTGGTTGCTTACGCACCCACCGAAGAGGAACATCAGTGGAGGGATGCAGGCAAGGCCGATGAGTCAGATGCTATCTTTGACCTCCTGTCCCAGGTGCTGGCTAAAGTAGCCCCTCGAGATAGAGTCACCCTGCTAGGTGCCTTTAATGCCCGAGTGGGCCAGGACACAGAGACCTGGAAGGCATGGGCCAGATCAGCTCAATAACAACAATAGGAAGCTGCTAGACCTCTGTGCAGCCCATGGGCTCGTAATCACCAACACCCTCTTCCGTCATCGGGGCAACCACGCAACATCATGGATGCATGCCGGGTCCAAGCAAGAACATCTGCTGGACTATACAGAAGACGGAGCAGTGGATGCATGTCAATGTCCTTGACACCAGGACCTACCATGGAGCTGATCTGCACTCTGACCATCGGCTTGTCATCTGTAGGATGTGCCTGCCATTCTTCCACGCCGGTGGTGGGCGTCCACCTAGGACCCCATTGAAACCTACAGTAGCATGGTCTCGGCTAGCTGATGAAGGCTGCAAGCGAGAATTTCCCCATCGCTTGCAGCTGGTGCTGACAGCGTCCCCCCCTCCTCCCGATGCCGAGGGGAAATGGGTCAGCTTCAGGACTGTGGCTCATGTAGCTGGAATGGCTGCACTGGGTATGCGGTCCAAATCTCCCCAGAGACCCTGGCTGATGGAGGACGTGTTCAATCTAGTTGAGAGAAAGGGGCATGCCCACTCCCACCGGCTACAACACCCCACCCCAGAGAATGAGGAGGCTTGCCGCAGCCTTCGCTCGGAGGTTTGGAGAGCTGTGCGGCATTCCAAGGACGAGTAGTGGTCTGGGGGCTGCTGAGGAGATGGAGTCTGCCTCAGAATCCTGCGATCACAGATCACTCTTCGATACCATCAGAGGAGTGACTTGCAACGCCGCACCTGGCACCTTCCTTAAAGCAAGGAATGGTGATCTGATCTCCGACTCCCAGGAATAAGTGCACAGGTGTGCAGAGCATTTCTGTGAGATCCTGGGGGAGGAAAACCCCCTCAGCCCAGTTAACATCATGGGACAACATGGGGATGACGCTGCGGGAGGTGTGGTGCCTCAAGAATAGGAGGAAGTAGCCACCCTCTGCGAGTGGCTGGCAGAGGTGCCATCTGTAAAGAAGTGTGTAAGGCAATCCAGAGCCTGCGACCAGGAACAGCGCCAGGCAGAGATGACCTCCCAAGTGAAATGCTGAGGGGTGGTGGCGTTTGTGTCGTGACTGCCCTATACGACATCATTACAACTGTCTGGACCACTGGACGGGTTCCACAAGATTGGAAGGATGCCCTGTTGATCCCCCTTTTTAAGAAGGGGCACCGCACTGACTGTAACAACTACAGGGGCATCTCCCTCCTCAGTCTGCCGGGTAAGGCCCCATCAAGGATTATCCAACATTGCTTTGCCAGGCACGTTGAGGAGAGACTTGCTGAACCCCAATGTGGTTTCAGACCAGGGTGTACCTGCACAGATGCCATATTCTCTATCTGGATAATACAGCAGAGGTGTGGGGAATTCTCACAGGACCTGCATCTCGGCTTCATTGACCTGGTCAAGGCCTGTGATGCCATCATTAGGCCAAGGCTGTGGGTTGTCCTCTGTGCTTTCAGAGTCCCTGACTCTTTCCTCACAAGCATTAAGGACCTTCATGATGGTGGGCGAGCCCGGCTAAAGCTACGTGGTAGGGAGTCGAAGCAATTCCTTGGTCATCTTGGGGTGCGACAGGGATGTCCTCTGGCTCCCACATTATAATAATAATATAATAATTCAATTTATATAGCGCCTTTCACCCGAGACGCTTTCCATGGCTATACTAGAGGAATCTCCATCTGGTACATATACAATGGGAGGCTGATCGATGCCCGGGTACATTCGAAGGATGGCTCTCTACTGGCCATCCATGTTGCGTATGCTGATGATTTGGTAATTGCTGCCTACTCTGAGGAGGAGTTGGGGGCTCTGCTTCTGAGCCTAGAGTGTGCCACAACTTGGTGGGGCCTTGCCATCAGCCCCACCAAAATTAAGCACCTGCCTGGGTATTCTATACCACCAGACACTTGTCGATCCCAGCTCTCCATGAGTGATGGGGCAGTTGTTGAGAGAATGGAGAAGTTATCATACCTTGGCAATGTGCTTACGGCTGGCTCAAGTTTAGCAGCAGAGGTCTTACTCTGAATCGGTCGAGCAGCATTATCATTCCAACAGCTGCGCAACACTGTGTGGAAGCTGCCACAAAGCTCACAAAGCTCCGGGTCATCTCAGCCATGGTCATGCCGTCTATTCTCTACAACAGCAAAATGTGGACCCCTCTGGCGGAACATTACACCGTTTGGAAATTTCCGGCTCGCCTGCCTACGGTACATCCTTGGTTTAACCAGGCTTAGTTGTGTGAGGAGCTCACAAATATTAGAAAGATCTGGACAAAGTCCCATTTGTGAGCTCCTCCGTCAGGCGAAGCTGGGGTGGCTGGGCCATGTAGCCCACATGCCCAGCCATTGCATGCCCAATCAACTACTGTGTGGCCAGATCGAGGGGGCTAAACGGGCGTGGCACGGGTTAGAGAAGAGATGGACTGATGCGGCACAGGAGGACCTGGAGCTGTGTGGACTTGCTGAAAACTAGTACCAACGGTGTCAAGATCGACCTCTGTGGAGGTTCGTGAAAGACGCTACTGGGCAGTTGGCGCCCTCCAGCAACAACGCAGGGTGGAGGAGCGACGCTCACAACAGCAAGCCGAGCGCCGAGTGGCCAAAGCACAGCAAGTTGGCACAGTAGGGAGCTCAGGTGGTGCATCTGCCAGTCATCTCGGTCAGGCGGCCCATGACACCTGGGTCTGTCCTGTGACCTCCTGTCGGCTAGCCTTCAACACTTCACATGGCCTCAAGGTGCATATAGCCTGGCACAGGTGCTGTGATGACGTCACCACCACCTAGTGGCGAATGGCATTTGTTGTTATGTTATGTAGCGCGCTGGGCTTCAAACCTGGCTATGCCCGAGTTTTAATCCCTCTCACAACCCCCAACACCAGTGACGATTTTCTGAACCGGTCCTGAGCCTTCCCTAGGTCGCCTCAAATGAGTACCTAGTGCGGTGTGTAAACATTGCCATTAGGGAGACAAAGGCGGCCAGGCGTGGTGCTGGCCACCCACCTCCCCGTGTGCCAGGTCGACCTTCATAGCCGCTACTTGCTAACAGCACATGCCCCGACAGGGAGCGTGGGTGTGTGTTTGTGTGCACACACATTGAGTGGATTTTTACACGAGACAGCGTTTATAGAATGATGTACTTTTTCTGGCACAAAAACATATTTTTCAAAACTTTACCTTTAATGACCCGCGGTAATTTGGCCCGGCGACACAGATCATTGTTAGAGGTCTGGTCTGCATCCCCTCATTAACTGTTAACTTGATAACCCTAATACTTTAACGGTTAACATATGATATTGTAAACAAGGTTTTTTACTTTTTTTGGCAATGAGACAAGTGTTAAGATCTTAAAAACACCAAATGGACACCAATAGTCGATATACACAGCCTATAGTCTACACACACAGCCTCTAGCGTATACACCCAGACTATAGTCTATACACACAGCCATCCATCCATTCATTGCCAGTGTGGTGCCCTGTCAGCACCATGTCAGGACACACACATCGTTATCTTTCAGCTCGTCGGCTTAAAAGTGTTTGGTAGAGTTCGCAGGTAATACCAAGTATTACTTGACAGGGATCGCGACGTGAACGCCTCTACCTTGATCCCCATGTCAGGAGATGCCGGTTATTCCTCGGCATCGATGCTCGGGGAGATGTCCAGGATGAGGCTGTCTTATGGTCCCAGCACCAGCAGTCGTTGTTTGCTTTGGTGTTTAGCAGACATCCTCACTCAGTGAGCCGACACGTTGTCTTTGTTGAACACGTTTATTAACCCGCAAGGCGATTCTCTGCACGTACAACAGTTGATACCGCTGAGCTACAAGCTGAACGTCCGAGGTCTCCTTACACACACATCAATACTAATGGTAGTGCTAGCGCCGTCATCATCGCCGCTCTCCATCCCTTGCTTCTTTTGACCACTGTCCGCAGGGAGAGCTGCTTGACCACCGAATGCGGACCCGTCCATGGGGAGGTGAGTTTACCCACCCTCCCTGGTCGCACCCACGGTGAGTACAGCCACACCGGTGCTCCGTTGGGGAATATGGTCGGGTCCGTGTGTGGTTGGGAGTCTCTGGTCTGTCGGAGATTTGCGGCCTCCCCTGCCTGATAGGCCACGCCGCGTGCCTTTCACAGGGTGGTCAGCAGCTGAGCAAGCGACTGCTCCGTCGGTAGGGGCTGGGGAGCCGGTGCTCCGAAGAGGATGTCTGCTGGTAGTCGCGCCTCATGCCTGTACATGAGGAAGAAGGGAGTCTGGCTGGTGGACGAGTGCACCGTGCTGTAAGCAAGGAACACATAAGGAAGGTGGACATCTCAGTCACGCTGATGTTGATAACCAAGTGCCTCAACTTTACCTCCAGGGTTTGGTTGAACCACTCCATCCCGTTTAACTATGGGTGAAATGAAGTGGTGTGCTCCTTGGTGATGCCGAGCTCGTGAGAGGCTGCGGAAGACCTCCCTCCGCCTCAAACTCCCGCCCCTGGTCAGTGAGCACTCACTCCCGAACCCCATGTCTTAGCACATAATGCTCAAGGAAAGCGGCGGCGACAGTTTCAGCCGTTTTGTTTGGAATAGCCACCGCCACAGGGTAGTGGGTGAAGTACTCCATCGCAACTATAATTTACTTGTTTCCCCGGTGAGACGTGGGGAGAGGTCCCGACGAGTTGGTTCACCCGACTAACTCCCAGGGCGCATAGGAGTGCAGTGTAGTGGGGAGGCTTTCGGGACGACCGCTGGCATGCTTGACAGCCCCGCACCCATGGCGCCACATCTTGGGCCAACCCCGGCCAGAGGTAGCTGCAACATAAGGTCTCCCACGTCCGCTGTTCCCCGTCGTGGCCTCCCAGGGGATGGTCATGCAAAAACTGCAACAGCTGGGGCCACATTGCAGCAGGGACGCATATCGCCCCGAGTCCTCCATCCTGCGACCACTCTTTCACCACCCCGTCCCGCAACGCCAGGCAGTCGTCCAGTCCAGCCCAGCTCCACTTTACACCCGGCGAGCGGCCAGTGAGAACGGCTGCCAAGTTGGCCAGTTCTGGTTTGCCGCACTGGGCAGACTGGAGCCGTTCGCCGGTCATCCCGGGGAATGTGCAGCCCACCTCTTCCTGGATGGTCTCTCCAGGCTCCCCCCGCTGGCTGCGTGTCTCCAGGATTCGCCATCTCATCCTCAATGCAGACCAGCGCCGTGTTGCCACACCACCTGACAAGGCATCAGCGCTACGTGCGCTCGCCCCTCCCAATATTCCACGTGCAGATCATATTCCTGTAGCTGCGCTAGCCACCCTGCCATTTGTCCCCGTGGTTCCTTGAAGTTCAGCAATAATTTCAGTGCATAGTGGTCGGTCCATACATGACAACCCCATGCCTGTAGGTACGGCGGAATTGCTGACAGGTGACCACCACCGTTCCAAACTCCTGTCGGGTGACGCAGTAGTTGAGCTCGGCCGTTGTAGGCAATGATTAGCTCTTCTGACCCCGTCCCCTGTGACAGCACTGCGCCCAGCCCGCACCCACTGGCATCGGTGTCTAGGACAAATTCCTGAGTAGTCAGGGAAGGCGAGAACTGGGGTGTGGGTGAGGCTGTCCTTTAGTTCCTCAAACGCCCTCATGCGTTACTCCATCCACAAGAATAGCCGCTTCATAGATGTTAGTTGCGTGAGGGGTCGGGCGATGGTGCTGAAGTTCGCAGGAACCGGTGGTATTAGGTGGCGAGCTCCAGGAAGGATCGTACCTCGGCAGTGTTCTTCGGCTGTACCTTGTCCACCACGGCACGCACCTTCCGAGGGTCGGTTTCTACTGCTGCTTCGCTGACCCGATGTCCCAAGTATTCCACCTCCCCCTGGGCCAGATAGCACTTCGGCGGTTTCAGCTTTAGGTGAGCTCCCCTCGGTCGCATGAATACCTCCCTTAGGCTTGCCAAGTGCTCATCCACGTCCCGGCCGAACACGATGATGTCATCCAAATAGATGAGGCGCTGTTCCTACTGGTGTCCCCTCATCACCAGCTCCATCTTCTTCTTCTTTGCGATTCTTCAAAGCATGATGGTCAGCTTCTGGACATCGTTTGCTGGAACGTTGCAGGGGCGTTGGGAAGGCCAAAAGGCATCACCCTGAACTCAAACAGTCCCATGGGGGTGGTGAATGCCCTCTTCACCCGGTCTTCATCTGCCATAGCAATCTGCCAATACACCGATGCCAAATCCAGTGTTGAAAAGTACTTAGCACCTACGAGGCTCTGTAAGGTCTCCCCCACGTGCGGCAGTGGAAACGCGTCGCCAACAGTGACGGCGTTGAGGCGTTGGTAGTCGACGCAGAACCTTGTGGATCCATCCTTTCTGGTGACCAGCACGACGGCTGGAGGAGGGCTGCACGATCCCGTCTCTCAGCATGTCTGACACCGCCCAGTTCACCTGGGCGTGCTCCGGATCTCCCATGCGGTACGCCAGCAGCTTGATGGGTCGTGCCGCCCCGGTGTTAACCTGGTGCTGCACCAGGTTTGTTCTCCCTACATCCGTGTCGTTTTGGCTAAAACACATCCTCGAACTCCGCCAGGAGAATCTGAAGACGTGCCGCCTCTTTTGTCGTGAGATCTCCCCACTCTACCTCGAGCAGGGGAATCTGTGTTTCCTGCGGTCCCACCCCAGCCCTCCAGGGTAGTATGGTTCCACGTCCCCGTCCGGTGTTCCTCCCTCAGTCCACAGTGTGTAGACTGACTCCGGGTGATGCAGTGTGTGTGGTCACCACGATGGTTTTGCCCGAGTCATACCGGCGTATGGTGGGGGTGAGCACACGCAAGCCGTGCCGTCTGGCTAGGTCGGGATGAGGCAAGAGTAACACTCCCCGGGGCCACGCCCTGAGCCCCCCACCTTGTCCCCAAGAGCCCCCAATTATCCCCAACGACCCAGCTCCCTCCCGTCCCCCTCCTCCCCACCTCGTCCTGAGATGAACTTACCTTCCCCTGTGTTAGTATAATTACCTACCCTCCCCCACGGTGCACGCATTCTCAATATAAAATTGGCCCGTTTGGGTTCAACTCCAGGACACCTCCCCACTGTACCACCCTATGCTCATGCGCCTAATGGGGTTTATCTCCGGACCCCTTTCCGATGGCACCACATCAGAAACCGCTTAATCCTGTACAGGGTTGTGGTGACTGGAGCCTATCCCGGCAGACACAGGCGCTAGAGGAAGGGCTATACCAATGATGGGATGCCAGTCAATCACAGGAGACGCCACACATGCTTGTGGCAAAAGTTGTCCATTTGGTGTTTTAAAGATCTTAACACTGGCCAGAAAAGGTTAAAATCTAGAATATTTATTTTATCAGTACAATGTCAAAAAAGATGCCCACAACGTGATTATTCCCTTAATGTGTTGTACGCACTTTGAAATCAGTAATAATGATGTTAAATAGATATATAGATGTGTTATTACTATTACAGAATAAAATACCCAGTGAGCTTGCAAGCTGTTTACGGGATTCTTGCATTGACATAACACTGGCTCCTGTCGCTAACGCTGGCTCCTGTCTCTAACACTGGTAGCGAGATGTGTTATTCTTATTACAGCAGAAAATACCCAGTGAGCTTGCAAGCTCTTAACGGGATTTCTGCAGGCACAACACTGGCTCCTCCTATCTCTAACAGTGGCTCCTGTCTCTAACACTGATAGACAGACGCGTATTATTACAGCAATAGATACACAGTGAGCTTGCAAGATTTTTGTGGGATTCCTGTATTGATGCAACACAGGCTTCTGTCTCTAACATTGATAGATGGATGTGTATTATTATTACAGCAGAATTCCTGCAATACAACACTGGCTCCTGTTTCTAATGCTGGCTCCCGTCTCTAACGCGTGCTCCTATCTCTAACGCTGGCTCATGTCTAAAGCTGGCTCCTGTCTCTAACGCTGGCTCCTGGCCCTAACGTCGAAGGTATTCACTCGACAAGAGAACGACTCAAGAGGCATAGCGAGGAAAGCAAAGAGAGGCGAAGGAGGCAGCCAGGCGGTTTGCATTGGAGTCAATGGGACACTTTAACATTGGAGTCTATGGGAGATTTAGCCGGGGCCAAGATATTGCACCACACACTGCGTCCTATATATTATTATGTTATCGGGAAACTAATCCACGAGTTTTTTTAATTGTAATGTATGTGATTGGATGAAGCCCACTGCACGTGGCTTATTTTAACGTTAAGCGTATTCCTTGTATCCTAAATGTGTTAATCAGAATTAAAGTATACAGTGTACAAGGACTATCCTGCAACATTAGAATAAACAAACTCATTCAAACGACGTGAATGTGACATCCATTCATTAATTCATTCATTTTCAGACTGCTTAATCCTGTATAGAGTCGCGGTGAGCCGGAGCCTATCCCGTCAGACACAGGGTGCAAGACAGGGGCTATACCCTGGATCGGACGCCAGTCCATCACCGGACACAGGGGCAATTCAAGTCAGCAGGCCAATTCACCGATGCAGAAGCATGTCTTTGGACTGTGGGAGAAATTATTGCGTCATTTTAATATTGCTGACAATACACATGCATTGGTGTAAATGAATATTAAGATTGAGCGATTTAAGTAGAAGTCACAAGACATTCGGGCCCCCGTGTACACTGAACTAATTATATACACTTAACCTTATTTTGCTGTTGTCACGACGGGCTAGAAACACGCCACAGTGACACTGGGCCTGAGCTAAAACTTCCCTGGGGTGAGAGTGTGGAGGCCCACTCACTCTCCCCTCACTATGGGGAATGGATTTGGTGAGAGGCAAGGTGTCGGGAGCAGACAGAAACAGCCTGAAATATATTTATAACAAGTAATAACACTTTTAGAATGCACTCAGTTATAACCATCAACAAAATAACATAACGAGTTTACAGCAATGGGACAATATATACATTTCCCGAACACAATTTCCCCCCACCAGCACTTGTTCTATGGGTGCTGTTCTCAATAAAGCATATTCAAAGCACTTGTGTGTTGTGGCTGCTGTGTTATGAATGTGGTGTTACAGTGGTCCATCCATCCATTTTCTAAACCGCTTGACGTGGGGAGGGTCGCGGTGGTAGCAGTCCAAGGCGAGAAGACCCGATAACCCTTTCCCCAGCAACAGTGGTATTTAACGTTAATGTCCATTCAGTCTCAATGCGTGGCACTGATTTTACTCACCTTGTCAATAAAAATGACCGCCACTCAATTCTGCTGTACTGTATCTCACGGGTCTCACGTCTGTCTTTGGCTGAATGTGGTTCCTTGATGATGGTCGTTGCACATATTGGAGTTGTTGGTCACGTTGGAGGTTGCAGAGTTGAGTCTCACTCAGCGCCTTGTAACGTTGTTTGTTGGTTAGGTGAGTCGAACCTGGGTCACAGTTTCCGGTCTCACTGCATGCTATATACCTATCCAGCCCTATCAGGGAACATTTCCGAGTCCTGAACTCGGGGGTGGCCGCAGAACGTCGATTCACTTGTTTTCAAACCACAAACCACTGTTTCTGTAGACTCACGGTACTGTAGTCAATATCACTTTGTATTAACTACCGTAGGCAGTGCTGCTCTATTATTTTACTATTATAGACTATCCTATTCAGTAAAATTAACTTTCGCCCGATCTCCCTGCTATGTCACCCATATAAGCTGTTTGAGCGCCTGATC
>JAZEWU010000035.1:6799196-6812739 GCA_036362915.1 Geotria australis
GCAACGCGGACAACCCACATGGTCGTGGGAGAGGGACCTGAAAGGGTTCATCACACACCTACGGAAACTGGCCAATGTCGACAGGAACTGGACAGAGGTCATGGAGAAGTTCAAAGGCAAATTGCAAGCATGGGAAAGGTTTGCCTCCCAAATGTTGTTTCGTGGCCGGGTGCTTGTTGTCAACAACCTGGCAGCATCCATGCTGTGGCACATGGCAAAGGTGCTCCAGCCTCCAGAGTGGCTGCTGAAGCAACCAAATCGCCTGCTCACCCACTTTGTGTGGAGTGGGAAGCACTGGCAGAACGCCAAACTGCGACGTCTTCAGAACAACCTAGCACGTGCAGTCCTCAACATCAAAGCGTGCCACCAACCAGCAACAAAATGCATGGAGACTCTACACTGGCTACCCATCCACAAACGCATCGCTTAAAAAACTGCAATAATCTGCCACCGTGCTATCCACACAGGACACGCTAAATACCTTGCATCACTACTCGGGCCACTCGCATCAACACAATCCCGTACTCTGCGCAGCTCGTCACAGCACCTACTCCACACAACACGCTTACGTACAACCTTCGCGAAACGCCGATTCTTGGTTGCGGCACCCACAACCTGGAACAGCCTGCCACACCTATTGCGTCAAACACAGTCCCCTACAGCCTTCACCGACTCACAACAAACCGACTGAGTAGGGCTCCGCACCTCCGAATCAACGGGTGCAACACGCTCGGCGAAAATTAGCGTGTTACTAAAGTAGATTATTGTTTATTAAGCCGGGGGTCCTCTGTCTGCCGGTGGAGGAATTCGGCCAATGTCTGGTGAACGTTTCCGCGATGGTGATGTTTTTCAGGCTCCGGACTGCGAGGCGGCTCATCTACGAGCCGGAGGAGCCGTCCTGGAAACTGCTAGCTCACAGCCTGCTGCGGGAAGCTGATGGGCGATTGGGCTATGGGAAGGAGCTCCTGCTGCTGGACCTGGCACTCGTGGACTACTCCATGTTGCCGAGGTTCTACCAGAGCCTTTTGGATGTGTGGAGGAATTTCAAATGGGACAGGGTGCTCGAACTATATAACTGTGATACTCCCTAACAGTGCCAGGCCATGTTCACCTGTGATACCTCTAACGGTGCCATGACATGTTCACCCGACGCACTCCTGCTGCGGAGTGAGAGAGAGAGAGCGAGGGAGGGGGAGCAAACGAGCCGACACACGGCTGAGCGATGAACACATTGCAGGGCTCACATCAAACATCCAGCTAGATACAAAGAACCGGCAACCTCTGCTGGGTGAGCAAACCCTGGTCTAAAAGGTGGCCGGGAGCCCACAAAAGATCCTAAGAAATTGGGAGCTACAAAGAGACCTTTTAGTTGTGGGGGGGATAAAGGCACCCGGGAGGTCGGAATGTACCCTTTACATAGGCAAGCTAGCTGATCCTAGAGGATTAAGGAGTTTCTGAAGCCAGAGAAGACAACGGCCCTAGGGGGAAAGGAGGTTGGAATGTAGCCATTCACGAGAAAGGCGAGTGGACACGGATGAATAGATCGTGGAAAATGTGACTTAGCGTAGACGGAAGGTAAATTGGGACACAGTTCAAGGGTGCAGGCAGAATCTGTTGGTGAGAGAGCTGCTGTGCTGACGATGCGTGGGTACGGGCGATGGTGGATCTACGGCAGAGTTGCCAGTGTGATCATGCACACAGATACGGGAGAAATGTCCATTTCCGCCGGAATAAAGACCGTGTATCTGAGAACTCGACTCGTGAAGGTCCGATCAACATGCCCGAAACACGCCTAAGCCAGCGAGCCCACTAGGACGGAGAGGCACTGCCTCGCTCCGTGCTCCAAGGCATCACAGAGAGCAATGACGGAGGGGAGGCAGCGATTCCCAGTGCGGCGCTTGAGCGCTCACTGCGTGATGAAGAGGCACCGACTGGGCATCACAGTTTGGTGCAAGGAGTGGGTCGAGCTCTACACGTCGACAACGAAAGAGGTCGCCTGAAAATGTGCTATGGAGGATATTTCGATGAGGATTGGGAGGAGTTTGAACGTCTCATCGACCTCAAACAGAAATGCTGAGGATGGGCAGATCAACAAATAGCCGATGCTGCATTTGGCAAGCTACGGGGAAAGGTTGGGCACTACGCTGCCCAGCTCTTGACCGATGCGCAGAGGAGCTTGGAGAAAATGAAGGAGAAACTACGCCGCCGCTTCGGCGGAATGAGGAAGGAACAGGCGCAGGAAGCCCTGCAGAGTCGCCGACAGCAGGCAGGGGAGTCCATTGAAGACTACATATACGAAATCGCCTCATTGGTACGATTAAACGGCGTCACCGTGGGCGACGGGGCCCCGCTGCCGCGCATCGGGGAAACGCTGGGATCGCTAGGGTGCACCAAGTATTTCTCGATGCTGGATGTAGCGTCGGGATACTGGCAAATCGCCATGGCGGAGGAGGACAGAGCAAATACGGCGTTCAACACCCACATCGGGTTGTTCGAGTTTCGGGTAATGCTGTTTAGACTATTTAACGCACCAACCACGTTCCAGCGGTTGATGGAGTTGGTAATGAAAGGGCTGCAGTGGGAGCAGTGCCTCGTTTACTTGGACGACATCATCGTGTTCGGTCGCGATATGGAAGAACACCTGGTGAGACTCTGAGAGGTAATGATGGGGCTACGAGGGACCCACCTGAAATTAAAACCAAAAAAATGTCACATTGCTCAGTCGGAGGTGGGATATATGCGGCACCTCATCATTGGGGAGGGAGTGTAAACAGACCCGCGGAAGGTGGAGGCCGTGCGGAGTTGGTCGCAGAGGAAGTAGGCCGCCCAGGTGCACTCGTTCCTTGGCTTAGCCACGTGCTACCGCCGCTTCGTAGAAAACCTTAGCTCCATCGTGCGGCCCCTCACGCAACTGACCTCGACAAAGCGGCTGTTCGTGTAGACGGAGCAGTGCACGACGGCGTTCAAGGAGCTGAAGGGTCGCCTCACCAAGACCCCAAGGTCCCAATACTAGCCTTCCCCGAATTCACCCGGGAGTTCATCCTCAACACCGATGCCAGCGGCTACGGACTCGGGGCTGTATTAGCGCAAGGGAGGGGTGTGGACAAGCGAGTGGTGGCGTACACCAGCCTGACAATGAGCGAAGCTGAGCTGAACTTTGTGTGACATGACGGGAACTGGTAGTGGTGGTCTTTGCTTGCCAACAATTCTGCCCATACATACATGCGCGGGGCTGTTTGGTCCAGACAAACCACTATTCGTTGCAGTTCCTGTTAAACTTCAAGGAACCCCAGTGGCAAATGGCCAGGTGCTTAGTGCAGCTACAAGAATATGTGCTCAAAGTTTAGTACAAGGAAGGGCGAACATACCTCAATGCTGACGCCCTGTCGTGCCGGCCCACCATCAACACAGCTCTCAGCACAGAGCAACCCTGCCTGTGCTTCATTGGGGGACGCTGCCGCCATCCCACCGCCGGGCACCCGACGGCAAAGACAAAGGTGGAGCCGAGTGGTGCGGGAGAAGCAGCGCAGGTTTGCTGGACGGAGGAGGCAGAGGACCCGGGAACTACCCCGTTCGAGGAAGAGGCCATCCGGGAGGAGGTGGGCTGCACCTTCCCAGGGCTAACCGAGGAACAGCTACGATCGACCCAACGCGAGGACCCAGAGCTGGCCGAAGTGGTGGATGCACTCACCCACGGCTCGCTAGGGGTCGTCGGAAGGGGGAAAGGATTATACTGCCGTCTGGAGTTGAGAGACGGGGTGGTGCGGGAAAAGTCAGAGGGTGGGCAAGTGCGTCCACCACTTCGGCTAGCTCTGTGGCGGCGGGCACGCAGATTTGCGTGCCCGCCGCCACACGACCCCAGCTGTTGCACACAGTGCACAGCCAAACTTGTGGGGGCCATGATGGGGAGCGGCAAACGCAAGAGACCCTACGGCGAAAGTACCTCTGGCCGGGATTGTAGCAAGAGGTGGCGGAGTGGGTGCGCAGCTGCCAGGCGTGCCTGCGGGCGGCCCGAAAGCCTCCCCGCTATGTTGCACCCTTGAGGCCGATGAGCGTAAGCCACGTGAACCAGCTTGTCGGGATCGACCTAATGGGACCCCTCACTACGACCCAACAGGGAAACAAATACATCCTGGTCGCTGTAGAATACCTCACCTGCCACCATGTAGCAATGGCCATCCCGGACAAGCGGGCAGAAACAGTCGCTCGCGCATTTCTCGATCACTATGTCTTGCACCACGGGGTGCCAGAGTGGGTACTCAGCGACAAAGGGAGGGAGATTGAGTCAGAAGTGTTCTACCTCCTCTGCCAATGGCTCGGCATTGTGAAAGAGTGCACCACAGCATATCACCCGCAAGCAAACGGGATGGTGGAGCGCTCTAACCGGACCCTGGCGAGTAAACTGAGGTGCTTGACGGACCAACATCAACGCGACTGGGACGACCATCTCCCCTACAAGCTGCTCGCGTACAACACCACGGTGCACTTATCCATCAAATAAACGCCTTTCTTCCTCCGCCATAGGCAAGAGGCACGGCTACCTGCAGACATCCTCCTTGTAGTGCCCAAGGAGGATGTTGTCGCCAGCGGAGGCAGCGGAGGCAAAGTGCGGGTCCATTCACCGTGGGTACGACTCAGGCAGGTGGGAAATCTCACCCCCTAGTGATACAACTCTGCCAGTGGACAGTGAAAGTACGGGGAAATGGCTGGAGGAAGGCATGCGTGATTAACGTGTGCCACCTGGCGCTGGCAAGGCCAACGCCGGGCCGGGAAGTCCCGCGGCCCAAGCTGGAGAGGGAACACGATGAGGATCAAGCCCGCCTGGCGGAGAGGGCTAGCCCCCAAGAGGCGCCGCGCCTAGAGTGGCGGCGTAGCCTTACCCAGCCACCAGGCGATTTGCGGGCTTTGCAGCCCGCGGGAGCGAACCTCGGTCTGGCGACCTCACACGCCGGCCGGGCGAGACGGCCGCTGGCGCACCTGGAACCGTATGTGCCCACGGTTCAAACCGCAGGGCCAGACGACAACGAGGCATTAGAACCGACAACGACCATGGCCGATCGTGAAATGACCGACCCTGTGAGTACTGCAAACAAGGACGATGGTTATGACCAGGTGAGCGATGCCGCGAGTACCGGAGGCGATATTGGTGATGATGAATGCTTTGGAGACACCGTGGACCTTGTAGACGGTGGCGGCAAGACTGATCATAACCACGGTAACAGTGCAGTTGCTAGCGAAGCTGTGGACAATGTTGATGATGGGGGTGTAAGGGCCTCGAATTGACCAGAAATTAGGGGGGCCCGACTTTGAGTGTCCACCACACGGGGTGTCCACCGGAAGGGGTGCATCGTGGTGGGGGGAAAGTGTGACTAATACCGAAGGCGCCAAACAGACGTGACGCACGTGGAGTTAAATGCAATATGTGCATATGCAGCCAATGACTCACTCACAGAGAGACGGTGGAGAAGGAGATTAAAGGGAGTCCTGCGGTGAATCCCATTGTGTAGAGATTAGTAGAGGCTACATCGGGAATGCGGGAGATGAATCATCTCCGAGTTGACGTCACAGTTTTCGAGCATAAAACAGGCTGCGAAGAGCCGGGACGGGAGGTTGCTTTGAAGGTCTGCTCGGGAGTGACGAGAATACGGCTGTTCTGTGAGGGGGTCTTCCGTGCCGGGCCGTGCTACCGGCGCAGCCCGGGGGTGCTTGGCACGGCCCGGCCAGTGTGTGTGTGAGCTGGGGAAGTTGGCGTGGTGTGCGCGCTGCGGCGCTCCACTGCTAGATAGTAACTAAACGGCGTGCCTGTGAGCTAGAAGCTGGGTGATAGCAAGCTGAGCAAGCTGAGCGGTCGTAGTGATGGACTGCTGTGCATGTGGGAAGTCTTGCGTTGGTGAATGGAACGTCACTCTGCGTTGGTGAATATTGAACGATACTGCTTTGGTGAATTAAACGACTCGGCTCAACCTCTTGCAACTGCCGCGCCTCGCCCTTCATCTGTTCTGGGCCACACCGACCACTGTGTGCTCTGGTGTCCGTGGCGTTCGACTTACGTCCTAGAACATGGTAAAGGACCCGACGGCTCATCCTGACAAGAGGGTCGACAAGGGTCCTCACAGGGGCACCAATACCGCTAGCAGCCGGACCACCGATATCGGAAACCAAATAGCGGAACCCAGTCCACCCATCCCTGGGGATACAGTGTGGCGATTAGCCCTGCGAGTGGTCCGGGCTATACGAGGTGCGCTAGCGAATGTATAGCGTGGAGGAAATCCGGCCTCCACGGATAACCCTGCTGTTATGTGATGACGGGAATGTGTTGATGTCGCTTCAAATATGTGGACATTCGGTGATGATGATTAACGACAATGGTGTTGCCACTGATGACTCCGCTGTTAAATAAAAGGGAAGGGGTGCTAATGTGGCTAATCGTGGGTCACGTCGTAAGTGTCGCGGGATTGGTAACGCTCCGAGGGTCGAGGGGAGGTCCCGGAGGACGATGCGCATGATGTCTCGGTTGCCCCGATGATATGGGAATGACGGGGAGGAGACCAAAATTTGGAAAGTCATGGTTAATGGCGACGGCATTGTCGCGGATAAGTAGTGGAGATTATTGATGCCGCTGGTACTATATTGGCGGGCTAGGTCGTGGCGACCCTGCTGGAAATGCGGGCGCGTTTTGATATTGGACTTAGCTAATTCACGGCCGCGTGGCGCAGTGGTAAGATCTGCATCTCGCAGAAAGGAGAGACTTGCCGAACGGGGTTCGACTCCATGTCGGCCACCTTTCTGTGTAGGGGGATTAGTGTGTTATCTTTTCCCCCAGTGCTGTGTGTGTTTTTCTCCTGATTCTCCGGTTTTTCCCACAACGTGGTAAAGAGCCTCATTATTTAACCGACCGATAGCGCCATAAAGTATAGAAAGCGGGCGAGTGCCCATGCGCGGTCTAGGCGCGTACCGTTAGGGTCATCTGTAGCGATCAAGGCATCGAGACGAGTCCAATCGCGAGGGGAGGTCTGTTATACCCCCTAATGGTGCGAGGACATGTTTGCCTGTGATATCCCTAACGGTGCCAGGACATGTTCACCCGACGCACTCGTGCCGCGGAGTGTGAGAGAGAGCGGGAGAGGGGGAGCAAATGAGCCGACACGGCTCAGATCAAACATCCAGCTAGAGACAAAGGACCGGAAACCCCTGCTGAGCGAGCAAACCCTGGTCTAAAAGGAGGCCGGGAGCCCCACAAAAGACCGTTAGACATTGGGAGCTACAAAGGGGCTTTTTGTGAGTTGGGGAGATAAAGGCCCTGGGACGTCAGAATGTCCCCTTTACATAGGCAAGCCAACTGATCCTAGAGGATAAAGGAGCTTCCGAAGCCGGGAAGTCAAAGGCCCTCGGGGGGGGGGGTTGGAATGTAACCTTTCACGAGAAAGGCCAACGGACGCGGATGAATGGATCGCGGGAAACGTGACGTAGCGGAGAAGGAGGGTGCATTGGGCCGCGGTTCGAGGGTGTGGTGCAGAATCTCTTGGTGAGAGAGCTGGTGTGCTGACGACGCGTGGGTACGGGCGATGGTGGATGTACGGCGGAGTTGCAAGCGTGATCGTGCGCACAGATATGGGTGAGGTGTGCGTTTCCGCCGGAACAAAGACCGTGTATCTAAGTACTTGAATCGTGAAGGTCCGTTCAACATGCCCGACACACGCCTAAGCCAGCGAGCCCGCCAGGACGGAGAGGCAGTGCCTCGCTCTGCGCTCCAAGGCATCGCAGAGAGCAATAATGGTGGAGAGGCAGCGATTCCCAGTGTGGCGTCCGAGCGCTCCCTGCACGATGAAGAGGCGCCAACTGGGCATCACATAACTTCCAGCAGTTTGCACGTGAACTATTATTTTTGAATTACCTTCTCCCACGAGTGAACAAGGAGGGGACTCTGGCGCGGTGGTTCCTCTTTGCCAGAGTGGCAGACGTCGGCGACCTGGTGGACACCCACCGGGGGAGGTGGAGGCCTGCGGCGGAAATCACTGCTGCTGCAGGTCTCCGCTCCATGCTGGCTCGGGAGAAGCTGCTGTTGGAGGTGCTGCTCGCCCTGGGAAGGTTGAGGCTGAGGCTGGGGCACGGGGAGACCCACAAGCTGTTCAAGTTCGGCGGCTGTGTAGGTGTGCCGGTGAAGACCGCTCAGAAGAGGAAGGTGTACGAGGTGTGCATGAAGGCGCTGCACCTTTGCGAGCTGGAGGAACTGCCAGACACAAAATGGAGGGAGCATTTCTCTCCACTGGTGGACGCCGGCTCACAGTGCCGGGGCTTTATAAGCCCCCTGTCTGTAAGCGCTGCGGTGACCTCTAGTCGAGGATCGTGCACTGGACCATCCCCACGGTCGTGTGGCTTGGGCGAATCTCCCCGGGGGCGTCGGAGCTGTGCGTTTTTGTGAATGCAGGGAGGACGTTGCTCACCTGTTTGCAAAGAACTGTGTAAAGAAATGGGAAACTGTCATAATACCATCACGCTTCGAAGAATCGAAAAGAAGAAGAACCTGTTTGCGTCTTGGGGGAGTCTCACCCCTGTGTTCTGTTTCCTGACAACAATTATTTGTAGACTGCGCCTGCCTTTTCATGAGAGTGACTTTGTCTACGGGGTCCATGCTTCGAAACATCAGCACAGGGGCCGTTTAAACTTTGTTTGTGCCCAGGCCAAGCTGGCTGTGTACATAATGCGGAAGAGGAAGCTTTAGAGTGGCGCCGACACGACCTGTGTGCTGGCGACCCTCAAGAGCCTCGTCAAGGCGTGGTTTCGGCTCGAATTTCCTTTCTATGACAATGCCGGGGAGCTGGATATTTTTGACAAACATTGGGGTGCCAGTCGGGCATCCTATCCAGATGAAAATGGAACCATTGTTTTTACTTTTCAATCGTCCGTGTGAGCGGTTTGATGCCTGGCAGTCGCAAGCTACGACGGCTCCTCGAGGCTCGCCGAGGCGACGGATGCTCCAGCGGCGCTCGCCTCGGCCACACTCCAGGGAAGGTTTAGAAGTTGGGAGAGAATTCCCAGTCCGTGTAAAATGGGTACCATGAATATGTTGTTTGAGTTGGTGGGTATCATGAATATACACCATTGGATCTATTTTTTGCCGTTGTACATAAACTGTAAAATATACGATGTTTAACCCTTTCCGGAAATGGGAAAAAATGTTAAGATCTTAAAACAATAGATGGCTAGTGTTTAAAGATCTTAACACTTTTTCTCACAGCTATTGTTTTAAGATCTTAACACTTTTTCTCATTTCCGGAAAGGGTTAAACCTCGTATATTTAACAGTTTTTGTACAACGGCAAAAAATGTCCAATGGTGGAGATAGCTCGACCAGAGCATGATGCTGTCATACTTGCATTGTCCTGAAAATGTCTGCCTTATGGCAGCAATTGGCTATTACAGACTGAGCTACACCTCTACTATGAGCGCAACCACCTACATGCCAACCCAGCGAAGACTCAAGTCTGCTCTTTCCATCTCAGGAATCGTGAAGCCAACCGACCTCTTAACATCAAATGGTCTGGAACACCACTTGAGCACCGTAAGCACCCTGTCTACCTTGGAGTAACCCTGGACCGCACTCTCTCCTTTAAGGAGCACGTCAAAAACACCAAATTGAAAGTCGGTTCCCGAAACAACATCCTACGAAAACTGGTCAACTCCAAATGGGGAGCCACAGCACACACATTAAGATCTACTGCTCTGGCCTTGTGCTATTCCTCTGCGGAGTATGCATGTCCTGTCTGGGAGAAGTCAACCCATGCCAAGAAACTTGACCCGGCATTGAACAACACCTGCCGCCTGATCACTGGCTGCTTGAAACCCACACAAACAAACAACCTGTACCTCCTCGCTGGCATTGCCCCTGCTGATATCCGACGGGAAGTGGCCAGTCGAGTCGAGATGACAAAGGCTACTAGCGATGAACGCCACCTCCTTCATGGACGTCAACCCCCGGCCCAACGACTGAAGTCAAGAAGAAGCTTCCTCAGCCATGTGCAGCCCCTAACAACATCTCGAGGGGTAACCAGACTCCAGCTCTGGACAGAAAAGCTTGAGAGTGACCCTCCTGCAACTGGCATGGGATTCCCACCTGCTGAAGACTTCCCTCCTGGCTCAGATGGACCATGGATTCAGTGGAAGACACTCAACCGCCTGAGAACTAGAACGGGACGATCACAAGATGCTTTGGTCAGATGGGGCTACAAGACTGGCCCAACCACCTGTGAATGTGGAGAAGCAGACCATACTATGGAACACTGCCTTGTCTATGCTCTACTACCCAACCTCTGCAGCTCAAAAGACCTTGCGGAGTTCAATGAAAATGCAAGGGACTGTGTAAGAAAATGGGAAACTGTAATTTAACATCGCGCTTCAAAGAATCGCAAAAAAGAAGACAGACTGGGCTCCTAAAAGAAGCTGTCTGGTGCTTGGCCAATAAGTTTGAAGGACAATGCATTATCATAGCATTTATTTACATGTTTTTTTTGCCAGAAGCATGTGTGGCTGCTTGAAAACTGGAACATTTGCAAAAAGGTGTCCATCTAGTGTTTTAAGATCTTAACACTTTTTCTCATTGCCAGAAAGGGTTGAACCTCGTATTTTTTCCAGATCATGTATATAGTTTGAGGTTTGTATATTGTTAATGCATATTGTACTTTGTCTCATCTCATCTCATCGTCACAAACCGCCTAATCCTGTACATGGTCGCGGTGAGCCGGAGCCTATCCCGGCAGACACAGGGCATAAGGCAGGGCTGTACCCAGTACGGGACGCCAGTCCATCACAGGTGAGTAGCGCTGCCGCCTCACAGCAAGAAGGCTTCGAATCCAGGTTCGGGTTCCGTTCTGTGTGGAGTTTGAATGTTCTCTCCCCGTGTCCGCGTGGGTTTTCGCCAGGCACTCCAGTTTCATCACACAGGGCAAATACATGATGCTGCCACTCACCCACCCATTCATTCACTCACCCAGCCACTCATCAACTCACTCACCAACCCACTTATTAACGACCCAACCATTCACTCACTCACTCATCAACAAACTCACCCAGCCACTCATAAACTCACTCTCCCACCCACTCATTCACTCACCCGGAGTGATGACTAGGAACCGCTGTGGCTATATTACTTCTCTCACGTCATTACTTATTGGAGGCGTTCGCGTTGGTACCGCGTCATTACTAAGAACGCGCGGTCGTGTATTTTATTATCATTTTTGGTGTGGATACACAATTGATTTATTGCCATTACGCAAGGCCATTACGCAAGGCCTGACTGAGATGACTGGCTGGGGCACCACCTGTGCTCCCCACAGTGCCAAATGGCTAAGTTTCACCCGACTTGCTCTCGGCTCGTTGTTGTGAGCGTCTCTCCTCCACCCTCTGTTGTTACTAGAGCCCCACACATTGACTCACACAGAGATATATACAGACTCATACAGGGTTGCATGAGTGAGGGACGCTGGCAATTTGCCGCTCTCACGATTGCCTTAAAGTCTGCTTTAAAAATAATCTAACTATTTAATCTTTGTTGTTGGCTTTTTTGTTCATTTTTATTGTTATGCCGTTCTCTCCACAGCTCGGATTATAAAAAAAAACCCCAAAAAATTGTTGCTGATTTTCCGTGCTCTGTCGTTGTTGACATGTCGTTCTCTGTGCAGCTTTGTGCAGCGCTTTGTGACCATCGGGTGAAAGGCGCTATATAAATGCTATTATCATTATTAGGTCGGTCAGTGGCAGCAGCATGTCTTTGGACTGTGGGAGGAAATCGGAGTGCCCCGCCAAAACCCACGCGGACACGGGGAGACATTTTTAATTTTTAAAAATTATTATTTAATGGAGTTAAGTCGGGGTCACGGGACATATCGACCATATATTAACAACAACCACCGTTCGCCACTTAGTGGCGGTGACCTCACCACGCCGCTTGTGCCAGGCCAGGGGCACCTTGAGGCTATCATGCAGAGTGTCGAAGGCTCGCTGACAGAAGGTCACGGGGCAGACCCAGGTGCCATGTGCTGACTGCTGTGCCAGGCTAGGTGCATGAGGAGGAGGTCACGGGACAGACCCAGGTGCCATGGGCTGACTGCTGTGCCAGGCTAGGTGCAGGAAGTCACTGACAGACCCAGGTCCCCTGGTCTGCCTGACTGAGATGACTGGCTGGGGCACTACCTATGCTCCCCACCGTGCTCTCGGCTCATTGTTGTTAGCGTCGCTCCTCCACCCTCTGTTGTTACTTGAGTCCCACACATTGACTCACACAGAGACAAATACAGACTCATACAGGGTTCCAGAAATACCCATGAACTCACGTAGAACTCATAGACTCACAGAGACACAGGGTTACATAAAGACCCATAGGCTCACAGAGAGAACTGAACCATACCTAAACCTCATATGAACCTCACCTTAAACTCATCTGAACCTCATCCCTCTGACACAAACACCTCATCCTCCACCTCATTCTCAGAGGTTTCTACAACTGGTGCTACCTCTCCTCCTCCACCACCTCTTCCTCCACCTCCTCTTCCTCTACCTCCTCCACCTCCTTCCTCACATTCTCCTTCACCACCTTCTCCAACTCCACATCTTATTCCTCCTTCTCCACCTTCACCTCTTCGTACACCTCTTCTTCCACCTCCTTCTCCTCCATATTCGACCTGTGTGCCTGGCTTCTCAACAGGTTGCTCCCCCTTCATCCTCATCTTCTCATCCTCCTCATCATTCTCCTCCTCCACCTCCTCCTCCACCTCCTCCTCCACTTTCTTCGCCTCCTCCTCCACCACCCCATCCACCTCCTCTGTCTTGTCTCCCACCTGCCGGTCAGCTTCAATGGCATCGCTCCTCATCAGCATGTTGTCCACCTCCTCCACCTCCTCCACCTCCTCATCCACCTCCTCCCCCGTCTGCCCGGCCGCTTTGAGAGAGGAGCGACTGGGCAGACGCCGTTTAGCTGAGTGACGGGCGCGACCCTGGGAGAGGGAGGGAGGTAGGTGAGTGTGTATGTGGGGAGCGGTGGCTCAGTGGTTAGCGCGCAGGCCTACAAACCTGGCTACGGCCCGAGTTCGAATCCCGTGCACGGCCAACACCAGTGGCGATTTCTGAACCGGTCTTTCGAGGCTACAGGGGAGATCTTTGTTGTTGTTGTTGTCTGCACGCTACCCACCTTATTGAGACGGGGCAGAGTCTGCGTCTCGTCCCCCGGGCTGTCTGCCCGCTCCGATGTCCCTGTGCCCTCAGGGCTCCCGAGCCTCTCCTTGAGCCCCGGGGGCACCGTGTGTGGGGAGACAGGGAGGTAGCGGCGGGAGGGAGAGCTGGGAGACTGGGAGACCAGGGTGAGTGGGGAGAGAGGGGTGGTCTCGGGCGCTGACCATCGCTTGTTGCTGGACAATGGAGGGGAGAGCGATGCAGGGGGCACCACTAGGCTCGCCTGTGGGGAGGGACACGGGGAGCACAAATACAATGGTCCACCGTAGAGCCTTGACATACTGTAATAATAATAATAATTCAATTTATATAGCGCCTTT
>JAZEWU010000035.1:6849244-6862432 GCA_036362915.1 Geotria australis
TTTTCAGCAGAGGTTGAACTATTGCCTGTTTAAAGCAAGAGGGGACTGTTCCAGTAGCCAGAGAACTATTAATAATAGTGAGGATATCTGAACAGACTGTTCCCATAACCTTCTTTAGTAATCTAGTGGGAACAACATCCATTGGACCAGTCGAAGAGTTCATCTGAGCCGCTAGTTCCATAAGACACTCAGCTGAAATTGGCTCAAAAGAGCTTAGGGTAACAGAGATCTAGGGGGCAATAATAACATCATAAGCAGGTGGAGCAATCATTGTTCTGATATTTACAATCATGTTGATAAATAAAAGCAAAAATTCTTCACAAATTCTGGTGAAGAGTCCAGGTTACATTTAGAGGGGTTAACAATGTGATTAATAATATTGAAGAGAACTCTGGAGTTCTGGCTGTTTTCTGCAACCACACCAGCAAAGTACTTAGCTCTCGCATCCTTAACTTCCTGATTAAATTTAAACAAAAGGTCCTTTAAGATGCTTTAATGAACCTGTAATTTTAAGGTCTTCCATCTGCGTTCAGCCCTCTGTCCTACACTGTCTTTTTAAGGCACGTATATGATTGCTTGTATGGATGACATTAAATGCTGGATGGCGCTTAATTTCTTACAGTTAAATAAAGATAAGACAGAAATTCTCATTCTATGTGACAAACAAGAATTTGAACGTATTCGTTCAAACATGGGCCCCCCGAATCTCCAACGTGACATTGGCCTCCCGGAACCTTTTTGAGCCCTCTCTAAATGTTGATTTACATACCAATAAACTAATACAATCTTGTTATTACCAGCTGAGAAACATTGCGATAATTAGGTAATTTCTATCTCTTGCAGACACTGAGAAGGTCATCCATACGTTTATTTCTTCTCGGCTGGACTATTGCAACTCGCTTTGTACCTGCCTGAGCCAACGCAACCTGTCCAGACTGCAATTAGTGCAAAACTCTGCTGCTAGACTCTTAACTAAAACTGGTAAAATATGTCATATTACCCNNACAGTCTCCCTGACAAGATAAAAGCTGCCAAGTCTGTGTCTTCTTTAAAAACCATGTTGAAAACTCACTTTTATACTTTAGCCTTTAGTTAAGTTATTGTTGACATATTACGATTGTATTTTGTGTCATTGCTTTATTCTGTTTCTACCATGTTGATTTATGCCAACTGTAAAGCACCTTGAGCTGTTTGCATGAAAGGTGCTATATAAATAAAGTATTATTATTATTATTTCAAGGAGATTTCGTTCTAGATTTAAATGGAGCAACTGTGTCCAGGGTTGAATGGCAAAAACTGTTAAAACTGTTAGCAAGCTTCTCAGTTTGCTGTGAACTACAGGGCAATGGACGTGCGGCTGAAAATGCCAGAGAGAATTTCTCCGCAGTTGTGGTGTTAATGATGTGAGAACTAACAGAGCAGACTGATTTATTAGGGTTGAGGAGGAGCTTGTTTTGCTGAAGCCAATTCTTTATAGCTGTTGTGCAGGATTCCAGGTTGTTTGTGTAATCAGGTGAGGTAAGGGTGGTGTCGAGTTGGATGTCGTCAGCGTAGGTGTGGTGCCGTATGCCGTGACTATCAATGAGGCGACTGAGTGGTGAAATGTAGGCAGTTAAGTGTAAAGGTGATAGTACGGAGCCTTGTGGGACCCCGCAAGTGGATATGGTGATGGGTGTTGTTGAGGTGCCCATTTTGATAAAAGTTGGTCTGGAAGCGAGAAAGGAGGTGATAAGGTTGAGTGCAGTGCCAGTGATGCCGAAGTTGGTAGAGAGACGCTCGAGGAGCATCTCGTGGTTGATGGTGTCGAAGGCGGAGGAATGGTCGAGGGAAATGAGTGCTGCCGTGGAGCCGGAGTCTATCAGGGTGAGTAGGTCGTCTAGAATTTTGATGAGTGCGGTTTCGGTTGAGTGTGCTATGTGGTATGCTGATTGAAATGTGTTGAAATTTGGCGAGGATGTGATGTGGTTTGGTATGCGCTTTAGGATGAGGCGCTCAATGATTTTTGAGAAAGTGGGAAGGTTGGTGATGGGGTAGTAGTTTGTGGGGTCGTCGGGGTCCAGTGTTGGAGACTTGAGAAGTGGTGTGATTTGTCCAAGTTTTAACTGAGATGGGAAAATTCCATTGGCGAAGGCTGCGTTAGCTAGTTTGGTGATAATGTCAGCGGCCTTGGCGGAGCAGTGCTTTAGTGCAATGTTAGGAGCGGAGTCGAGAGTTGAGGCCAATGTTAAAGTGTTCATAGACTCCAAAATTGTGCCCTGTGATGGACTGGCGTCCCATCTTGGGTATAGCCCTGCTTTGTGCCCTGTATCTTCCGGGATAGGCTCCGGCTCAGCACGACCCTGTACAGGATTCAATCGATGGATGGAATAAATTGCCCCCGGCGCCCTGTGTCTGCTAGGATAGGCGTGTGTGTGTGTGTGTGTCTGTCAGTCTCACAGTCTCCTGTCTCCCCCTCCCTCCCTATCCCCTCCCTCTCATAGGAACTCATTCTCCCACTTCCATTGAAGGTCAGTAGTGAGTGTGTGAGGAGTATGTGTGAACTTCATAAACCACATCCACACCCCCCTCTCCTCACCTACTCACTCACCCACTCACTCGCTGGGGGTCAAGATAGAATCGTTCACGTTGCGATCCCTGTCAAGTAATACTTGGTATTACCTGCAAATTCTACCAAACACTTCGAAGCCGAGCTGAAAAACAATGATGTCCAGAAGCTCAACAGATGCCAGAAGCCCCTCAGTCTGGAGCAAGAAGAGAGGTTAATGCCGGCCTTTAAGGCCAGCACTGAATACTATATCTATAAATGTTGAAGGGCTATGTGCAACTAAAGAAGAACTTGTTGCAAAACTATGCAAATATTATCATTGTGATATTCTCTGCCTACAAGAAACCCACGATGGACCTAAAAACCCTCGCCCTCGTGTGGAAACTATGACCACCCTCATTGAAAGACCACATGAGAAATACAGAAGCATCATACTAGCTATAGAATCAACATCAAATAGCGAGAAAAACAACATCGAAGTCCTCACCGCTGAGCTCCGAGGAGTTACCATTACCTCAGTTTACAAACCGCCCCCCAAACCCCTAGAGATGCCTGAAATACCATCATCTGGAAAACCGAAGATTGTAATTGGAGATTTCAACAGCCACAAAACACAATGGGGATACGCCAAAAACAACGCAGATGGTGATGCAGTAGATGCATGGGCTGAAAACAGCCAGCTTAATCTGATTCACGATGCCAAACAACCGAAGTCCTTCAACAGTAGGCGATGGAACGCAGGCTACAACCCTGATATCGCGTTTGTCAGCCATTAGATCACCGGATTAAGTTAGAAGCTGGTCCTGTAGCCACTGCCAAGAGCCCAACATCGTCCCATCAGCATTACAGTAAATGCTGCAATCACCCCATCCAGTTCCATTCCAAAGAACATTCAACTTTGGGAAAGCAAACTAGCCTGACTTCCAAGAAGATCTAGAAAGGAAGATCGTCAGTCTCCCAGCGGACCCCAAGAATTCCGACAATTTCACCAGGCTTGTGAAATTGGTAGAAGCGTTCACGTCGCGATCCCTGTCAAGTAATACTTTGTATTGCCTGCAAAGTCTACCAAACACTTCGAAGCAGAGCTGAAGCTCCACAGATTCCAGAAGCCCCTCAGTCTTGAGCAAGAAGAGAGACCAATGCCTGGTTTTAAGACCATTACTGTCTATTATATCTCTAAATGTTGAAGGGCTTTCTGCAACAAAAGAAGAACTTGTTACAATGGGAAACTGTCACATAACCATCACGCTTAGAAGAATTGAATCGAATCGATCAAGCTTGTGCACCACGCAGCCCACAAGAACATCGCAAGAGGCTGCCGCACTCAATACATCTCGGGCCTTAATTCTCAAAGTACCAAACTGTATGAGCAATACCAACAGCTCTATGAATACGACCACTGTGCTGAATGTACCATCAAAGTAGGTGATAGACATATGACCTCCCTATCAGAACACCGGCAGCAGAAATGGAAAACCTGGTGGAGACAACAGATGTGACGAAAAATAGCAAAAAGGCGTGGAGCCTCATCTGAAAAATCAGCAACGATCCATCAACCCCAACACAGCAGCAGGATACCACCACCTCCAACCAAGTTGTGCACCAGCTGCTGCTCAATGGGAAATCCACCACCAAACAGCCAAGGCCAAACGTAGACCGAGTAAAGCACTCCCAAACCTCTGGACTGACTAAGCCAGTCTCCCTTGAAGAGCTCAATATCAGCATCAACACCCTTAAGACTGGTAAAGCCCTCGGACTGGATAACATCTTCACGGAAGAGATCAAGCACTTTGGACCTCTAATGTGGAAATGGATCCTTGAGCTGATGAACAAGTGCATGCTGACAAAAAACATCCAACAGATTTGGAGGAAAACCAGGATTATTGCTCTTCTCAAACCGGGGAAAGATCCAGGGAATGCAAAGAACTTTCGCCTGATCTCTCTGCTATGCCACCCATATAAGTTGTTTGAGCGCCAGATCCTGAACAGGCTTGCCCCTGTTGCTGAACCAGCCATCATACCTCTACAAGCCGGATTCCGACCTGGCAAATCTACAACAAGCCATCTTCTGAATCCCACTCAGCACATTGAGGATGGGTTTCAGAAAGGACAGATAACAGGATCCGTCTTTGTTGATCTGTCTGCCGCATATGACAGAGTGAACCACCGCCTCCTCCTGAAAAATATCTTGGAGTTGACAAAAGACCTGGCGCTTACAGACCTCATTGGAGCCTTCCTAAAATATAGGTGCTTCTTTGTTGTCTTGAACAACAAGCAAAGTCGCTGACGACGACAATGTAATGGCTTGCCCCAAGGTAGTGTTGTGTTGGCTCCCCTACTATATAACATCTACACTAACGACCAGCCAATGGACCAGCATACTGAACGGTTCATCTATACCGACGACCTCTGTGTATCAAGAGAGTACGTTTGAAACAGTAGAAGCAAACCTCACCTCAGCCCTAGATGAGTTACTCCTCTACTACGAGCGCAACCACCTACATGCCAACCTAGTGAAGACTCAAGTCTGCTCTTTCTATCTCAGGAATCATGAAGCCAACCGACCTCTTAACATCAAAAAGTGTGGAACACCACTTGAGCACCGTACCCACCCTGTCTACCTTGGAGTAACCCTGGAGCACAATCTCTCCTTTAGGGAGCACGTCAAAAACACCAAATTGAAATTCGCCTCCCGAAACAACATCCTACGAAAACTGGTCAACTCCAAATGGGGAGCCACAGGGCACACATTAAGATCTACAGCTCTGGCCTTGTGCTATTCCTCTGCAGAGCATGCATGTCCTGTCTGGGACACATCAACCCATGCCAATAAACTTGACCCAGCGTTGAACAACACCTGCCACATGATCACTGGCTGCTTGAAACCCACCAACACAAACAACCTGTACCTCCTCGCTGGCATTGCCTCTGCTAATATCAGAGGGGAAGTGGCCAGTCGAGTCGAGATGACAAAGGCTACTAGTGATGAATGCCACCTCCTCCATGTACGTCAACCCCCGGCCCAACGACTGAAGTCAAGAAAAAGCTTCCTCAGCCATGTGCAGCCCCTAACAACATCTATAGAAGAAATCAGACTCCAGCTCTGGACGATAAAGCTTGAGAGAGACCCTCAATTCAATTCCACTTTATTGTCAATCCTGCCATATGTACAAGACATATCGAGGATCGAAATTTCGATTTTCTCACACCCCGGGGTTGCAACATAGATGGAAACAGCAAAGGTTTAAAAATACTAGGGTAAAAAAATACAGCCATAACTTGCCCAACGTCACCAACCAGCCCCAAAAGCTGTGACGCAACCCGGTTCCCGACGCAAACTGGAGGCAATGCCCCAAAAAACGCCCCAAAATGAGGACGAACACCGCAAAACACCATAATACCAGTGCAAACAACCCGCGAAAAAAAACATTTTGATAAAGCATTAAATAACTCTAAAAACACATCCCAGCAATACCTCCTATGATGTAGGCGACATTGCTGAGTAACGCAACTCCGGACCTAATGACGACCGCTGAACCGAACATCCACCCCAGAAAAGTGACGTAAAGGCGAGCTCGACGCAGGCCGAAATGACGCAAAGTGGGGCACCACCGTACTAACATTTGTTTTACATTTTCACGTTAAGGTAAGCTGGGGGTTGGGGACCATCCACCAACTAGCATGGGAATCCCCTTTGCTGAAGACCTCCTTACTGGCTCAGAAGCACCATGGATTCAGTGGAAGACACTCAACCGCCTAAGAGCTAGAACAGGACGATCAAAAGCTGCTTTGGTCAGATGGGGCTTCAAGACCAGCCCAACCGCTTGTGAATTTGGAGAAGCAGACCATACTATGGAGCAGGGCCTTGTCTGCACTCTACTTCCCAACCTCTGCAGCTCAAAATACCTTGCAGAGTTCAATAAAAAATGCAAAGAACTGTGTAACGAAATAGGAAACTGTCATATAACTATCACGCATCGAAGATTCGAAAAGAAGAAGACCAACTCACTCACCCACTCACATAGAGACACATAGAGTCTAATAGAAATTCACCCACACCGCCCCTCTCCTCACCCACTCACCCAACCACCCACCCATTACCCACTCACCCACCTTCAATCTCCTCACCCACTCACCCACCCACTCAATCACCTACTCACTAACCCACTCACATAGAGGCACATAGCGACTCATAGACTCAGAGAATCACCCACACACCCACTCAGCTAACCACTCACGCAACCACCCAACGCACCCACTCACTCACTCAACCACTCAACCATTAATCAATCACCCACACACTCTCTCCACTCACCCACCCAAGACAAAGATAAAGACAAAGATCCCCCATGTAGCCTTGACAGACTGTCGGGGCAAGTGCCGTTAGCGAGCACCTATGAAGGTCGACACGGCACACGAGGGGGTGGGTGACCAGCACCACGCCCGGCCGCCTTTGTCTCCCTAGTGACAATGTTTACACACTGCACTAGGTACTCATTTGAGGCTGGGTCGACCTAGGGGAGGCCCAGGACCGGTTTCAGAAAATCGTCACCGGTGTTGGCCGTGAGCGGGATTCGAACTCGAGTCACCAGATTCGTAGCCCAGCGCGCTAACCACTGAACTACCGCTCCCCACACACTCTCTCCACTCACCCACCCACACACTCACCCAACCACCAACTCACCCACCTACTTACTCAATACCAACAACAACTGCCGTTCGCCACTAGGTGGTGGCTTTGCCAGGCCATATGCACCGTGAGGCCACATGAAGCGTTGAAGGCTCGCCAACAGGAGGTCACGGGACAGGCCCAAGTGTCATGGGCTGCCTGACCAGGATGACTGGCAGAAGCACCACCTGTGCTCCCTACTGTGCCAACTTGCTGTGTTTTGGCCGCCTGGGCATCGGCTCGCTGTTGTGAGCATCGCTGCTCCACCCCCGTTGTTGCTGGAGGGCGACTGCCTCCAACTGCCCAGTAGTGTCTTTCATGAACCTCCTCCACAGAAGTCGATCCTGACACCACTGACACACACACTCACTCACCCACCCCCCCTCTCCTCACCAACTCACCCACCCACCCACCCACCCACTCACTCATTCACCCACTCATTCACCCACTCACCCACTCATTCACCCACTCAATCACTCACCCACCCCCCACTCTCCACATACCCCCTCCCTCCAATAGTTAGCACGCTGTGTGTGTATGTATCTTTGTGTGTGCGTATTTGTGTGTGTGCATCTGTGCGGCAAAACAACCCCCACCTCTCATTTGGTGCCGGCCGGTAACGCTGTGGTGACCGCCATAACAGCCATCACAGCGGCCAAGGGTGCTCTGGATGGGTGTGAGGGGCTCGTAACCCCTCCACCTTCAAATAACTACCACTAAACCACGAAAAATGTAAACATCTATGCTTGTCAACGCTATTGGACGCTTTTTGCCGTTGTTACAAATAAAGTATAAAATACGAAGTTTTTAACCTTACCGGCAATAAGAACACAGTGTTGAGATATTTAAACACCAAGTGAACACCTTTTTACAAAGGCTCCAACGTGCAGGTAGCCACACTTACTTGTGGCAAAAAACCATGCGAAAATAAATGCTGTCGCAATGCTTTGTCGTTCAAGCTTATTGGCCAACACACAACGGCTTTCTATGGAGCCTAGATTATTTTAGTATTACAAAATGTTTTTGGTGTATATTAAAAACATTAATTTTTTTTATCAAGAAACACTCTCTTGCAATCATCAAAAGAAACAGCACATCAATCCCACCCCACGTCCCCTTACAACTCTGCCCCCCTTCCCTCCCAAAACAAATAAAACCTGTTGTTTTTTCAGGTTTACGTGTCACCGTTGGTTTACAGCAGACCCTCCTTTGACCCTCCGTCCCTTATCCCATGATGGCGCATCCCTCCCTCCACTTCCATTTCTCCCACGCTTTCTCCTTCCCCATTTTCTTCATGTCGCCCATCACATACACATATGCTTCCCCCAGAATTCTCCTTGCCACCTCGCCCACCGTCAAGCATTCCCTCCTGAAAATGAGCAAATTCCTTGCTCCCCACAGCACCCATTTCACGCAATTCACAATTTTCCACACACGTTCCGTTCCTCCCCCTCCCTTTCCCACAAACTCTGCGTATATTACGTTCCGTACTGTGGGAGTCCACTGCTTGTCAAACTTGTGGATATACCTCTTGGTACTCCTCCACACCCTCTTTGCGAAACCACACCACACCAGGGTGTGTTCAACCCTCTCATCCGCGCTGCATCTTGGGCACCGAGCCGACACCACCACTCCCCTTCTGTGCAGAAAATCCCTCACCGGTAGGCACCTTCTTGCCGCCTGCCATGCCACGTCTTTATGTTTATTTGCTAACCCTTTATCTGCAACACTCGCCCACACTTTTGGATTCGCACTCACCCCGCACCCTGCTCCCTCTTCCCTCATTTCCACTCCCATCCACGCACGATACAACCCCTTCATCCCCTAAAATGCTGCTCCCTCTCCCACCTTTGCGACTACCTTTAAAACCCTCCCATAGTACCTAGGTCTACTTTCGCTGTGGGGGGTTGTGTATTCCAACCCCAGCGTCTTCCTTAAAGGACCCCCCAACCAAAACCTCACAAAAACCCCATATAATGGCCCATTTTCTTTCCTGGCGTCCTCCAGACACCCCGCCACAAACACTGCTGTTGCCTTCCCTTGAAGGTCCACCATCCCTCTACCCCCTTCCTTCGGCTCCATACACACCACCCTCCTTGCCACCCTCTCCAGATTCCCCCCCAAGAAAAATCTAAAAAACACTTTTATTGATCCTATGCCCTACCTCCATTGGCAGCAAAGATTCCTGTGCCAGGTGCAACATCAGGGGCTGTATCCCAGCCTAGACCACTAGCACTCTTCCCTGCATGCTTAGACTTCGACATTTCCATAAACCTATTTTTGGTTCTATTTTTGCCTCCACCCGCGTCCAATTGTCCCCCTTTACTCCTTCTACTCCAAACTTTACTCCTAAGACCCTAACCATCTCATTTTTCAGGAACACTATCCCTTTCGTGTCGCCTCCTACCACTCCACCATCCAGAAACCCTGACTTTCCGTAATTAATTACGGAGGCTGAAGCTCTCTCATAATGTTCCCATATTTCTGCTACTGCTACCAGACTATCCCTATCCGTGCAGAACACCACTACATCGTCCATATACGCGCTTACTTTCAACTCCCTATTTGGACTCCCCAGCACCCTCACTCCCTGAACTCTTCTGTCCTGTCTCAGCTCTTCCAGGAAGGGCTCCAGACACATGATATACAGTAGTGCGGACAGCGGACACCCTTGCCTCACTCCACATTCCAGCGCTATGTTATCACTGAAGCCCCCCCTCACCATTATCCTACACGAGGCTCCCTCGTATAACATCCTAACCCAGACCACTATATTATCCCCAAACCCGTACTCCTCCAACACCTTAATCATGTATTCTAATGACACCCTATAATATGCTTTCTGTTGATCAAGGTTCAGTACCCCTAGCTTCACCTTCCTATCCCTGCAATACTCCATTGCATCTCTTACCACGCACAGATTTTCCCTAATCCTTCTCCCTGGTATTGTGCATGTCTGTTCCTTCCCAATGATTCCCCCCACTACATTCCTTATCCTATTCACTAACACCTTTGCAATAACCTTCCTATCTACATTCAGTAGCGTGATTGGCCTCCAATTTTCGATCAGTTTCCTGTCCCCTTTCTTTGGTAGTAGTTTTACTATCCCTTGTCTCATCGTCTCTGGGAGCACCTTCCCCTGGAACACTTCCTCTACGACTTCCCCAAAATCCTCCCCCACTATCCCCCAACAACTCATGTAGAACTCCGCTGGCAGACCATCACTCCCCGGAACTTTATTTTTTGGGAGCGCCTTTACTGCCTACCACATTTCCCCCTAGCTACCCTTTCTTCACACTCCTGTGCCTGTTCTTTTATTAACCTACCCCTCACCCTCCTGGCAAAATACCACTTTGCTTCCCCTTCTACTTCTTTCCTCTCATAAAGCCCTTTATAGAAACGTTCTATCTCCCTCCTCACACCTTCCCCGTCTTTAACAATCGTTCCTTCCTTCGTCATCACCTGATCAATTCCTATGCCATTCGCCTGTACTTTCTTGAAAAAAAAAACGAGAACACGTCTCGTCTTGCTCTAACTCTCTCACACGACTCTTAAATTTTATTTCCTCCCCTTTTTCTTTCAATGCCCTATCCAGTTCTCCCCTAATTTGTTTGGCCTGTCCTGCCTCTCCTTTTCCCACAGCTTCCTGATATTGCCTGTGCAACTTCTTTACACCCCCCCCCCACCATTTCTTGCTCCGTTTCCGTCCTTCCTAAATAAATCCCTTGCCCTCCTCTTTGCTGCCTCCCACCACTCTGTTCGTGTACTGTACAGATCCTTCCTGGTGCCTTCCTCCTGCCACATTTCTTTGAACCTCTTTCACTTCCTCCTCTTCTAGCAGCTGATTATCTAGCTTCCACCATCCACCATTCCTTTTACTCTCCTCTTCCCCCTCTAGACTTACCTTCACCCCTACGTGGTCCGAGAAAGGCATTGCTACATACTCCACCGCCTCACACCCCAGTGCTTGCGACACGAAAACCATATCCAATCTGGCCCTCTCATTAAACCCCCTCGTCCAAGTGTACCCTGGTTCACTTGCGTACTTCTTTCTGAAGCAGTCCACTAGCCTCCCATCCTCCACTAATTCATTCAAAATCCTCGATGCCCTGTCCACCCTTCCCCCCTTGTCCCTATCTCTCGCCTCCCTAACAGCGTTAAAATCCCCTCCTAATATAACTAGCCTACCCGTGGCCACAAACTTTTTGGCCTCCATAAACACTTCACATCTCTCAACACTCACACACGGTCCGTACACATTTATGATGCTAAACTTCCCCTTTCCTATATTCCCATCTATATATGCCAATCTCCCTGGAATTGCAATTTTGAATTCCGTCACCTCCACCCGAGACCCCTTCAACAGGAAGCCTATCCCTGCGTTCCTGTTATCATTTGTCCCCGAAAAAAAGCCTTCCCCACCACCCACCTCTTACTCCATGGTGCCTATCCACTTCAAAAAGGTAGCATACACTCCTGGAGCAGAATGACATCCGCCTCCATCTGCTCAAGTTTAAAAACAATCTCGTAACTACTGGCTCTGCAATTGCTTCTTACATTAACCGTCAAGCACTTAAGCATCACGTGTTGTAATTCCCTTTCACCGCTATTCTTCCTACTTCTCTACCTGCCTGCCTTCTCGGTAGCCTCCTCTGGCCCCCCTCTTTTTCCTCGTTCTTTTTCCCTTTATTGGTTTTCTGCCACATCTGAAACCCTTCCTCCTCCAGACCGGCGCGCCGGTAACCCTACCGGCATCCCACTAGGCCCGGGGGGGGTCAAGGTAGAAGCGTTCACGTCGCGCCCTTCCTCCTCCAGGTGGGACATCGACGACTCCTCAGTTGACTCACTAGACCCGGAGCTCTCGTCCCCCTCCCCCTTGTCCGACGCTCCCCTCTGAGCCACCGCACCCTCTTTTAAATAGCTCCGCCCCTGCCCATTCTGCCCGGTGCGCTTGACTTTCCTCCCCCTCCCAGAGCACGTGTCCCCATTCCCCCTTTCTCCATTGTTCTCCGTCGCCTCTACCCTTCTTCTTTTTAACGTTCTCCCCTCCCCCCTTTTTTGGCATCTCTTCGTCCATTTCATCTACCTCTTCTTCATAGAACTCCTAATCTGTCTCCCCTGCATCCTCCCCCGGCTCCTCCTCTGCTTCTCCTTCTTCCTCTTCCCTATCACTCTCCCCTTCCTTGCGCCTCACCCTATTTGCGATAGAGTTGGAGCAAGTTCTATACACGTGTCCATCCCCTCCACACAGGTTGCACTTTATATCACATGGGCAATGCCTCGCAACTACTGGCTCTGCAATTGCTACTTACATTAACCATCAAGCACTTAAGCATCACGTGTTGTAATCCCCTTTCACCGCTATTCTTCCTACTTCTCTACCTGCCTGCCTTCTCGGTAGCCTCCTCTGCCCCCCCTCTTTTTCCTCCTGACGTCACGAAGGACGCTTGCCGTGTTTTCAAGCGCAGCTCTCATATTCGCTGATTTCTTCTAATTTTCCTCTAAGATATAACTCAGCACTTGATTCAAGCTGTTCAATTTTTATTTATTGTCAAGCTATTGTTGAGTTTGCCTAATTGCCGTTATTTTGTCTATAGTGTTAACCTTGTATCTTAAGGCGGCCTAGTCTAGCAATTAAGTCCTACCCTTTCCTGAAAACATCATTTCACTGCATATCTGGGCATCTGTCCTGCTCAACACTCGCCATCGTCAATACAGTAACGCACGGGAACATCCACTCTTCACCCTATTGTTCACTCTTCACCCTATTGTTTATTTTGCGTAATTGCCGTTAATTGTTTATAGTCTTAGCCTTAAAGTAGTGACTTTATCGCGCCGCGGCCTAGTCTAGCCCGAAAGCCCGGGCATGTCTTGAATTTGTGTTCATCGTCATATTCCCCGAAATCTCTTCTAATTTACCTCTGAGAGTTAACTCAGCACTTGATTCAAGCTGTTGAATTTGTACTTATTGTCA
>JAZEWU010000035.1:6936641-6947436 GCA_036362915.1 Geotria australis
CCGGGGATGATTTAGTCTGCAGCCCAATTAACCTACGCAGCAGCAGCGGGTCTTTGGACTATGGGAGGAAACCGGAGTGAGTGAGTTAGTGAGTGAGTTGAGTGGGTTGGCGAGTGAATGGGTGGGTGGGTTGGTTAGTAGTGGGTGCCAATGGCCCAGTGGTTAGTGCGCTGGGCTACAAATCTGGCGACCCGAGCTCGAATCCCGCTCACGGTCCTGGGCCTCCCCTATGTCGACTCAGCTTCAAATGAGTACCTAGTGCGGTGTGTAAACATTGCCAATAGGCAGATTAAGGCGGCCGGGCGTGGTGCTGTTCACCCATACCCTCATGTGACGTGTCGACCTTCATAGGTGCTCGCTAACGGCACTTGTCCCTACAGTCTATCAAGGCTACACGGGGGATCTTTGTCATTGTCTTTTGGGTGGGTTAGTGAGTTTGATGAGTGGGTTGGTGAGTGAAAAGGTGGGTGTATGAGTGAATACGTGGGTGTATGAGTGGGTGAGTGGGTGAGTGAGTTGATGAGTGGGTTGGTGAGTGAATGGTTGGGTGGATTAGTGAATGAGTGGGTGAGTGACAGACGCCGCTAACCCACCCCCTGTGTCTCCCTCTCACGCGTAACTCTGCAGTCCTGAAGGAAAAGGAAGTTCTGCACTTGAAGCTCGACACTTTCAAGACCGGAGAATTCGGTTTCAACGATGGCAAAACATTCCCGTCCATTGAGAAACTGGTGGATCATTACACGGAGAACGCTCTGGAGCAGATTGGCCGGCTGGGCAGACCCTGCGAGAAGGTCCGCTATGTGCTGTGCGTGTGCGCTACACTCACCGCTAGAGCGCGTTACATGTGAGCGATATTGCACCCGGGTTCGAATCCCGGCTCGGGTGCTTTCTGTGCGGTGTTTGCGTGTTCTCTCTCTCTCCCCGTTTCCACGCGGGTTTTCGCAGGGCCCTCCAGTTTAAACACGCAGGGCAAAGACATGCTGCTGCAACTCACCCACCCACTCATCAACTCACTCACCCACCGAATCATTCAGTCACCCACCCACTCCGGTTTCCTCCCACAGTCCAAAGACACGTTTCTGCATAGGTTACTTCATTCATTCATTATTAGAAATCTCTTAATCCTGTACAGGGTTTGCGGTGAGTCGGAGCCTATCTCGACAGACAAAGGGCTCAAGGCAGGGTTATACCAATGATGGGACGCCAGGGCACCGGGGGCACTTTAGTCCGCAGGTCAATTAACCTATGCAGCAGCAGCATGTCTTTGGACTGTGGGAGGAAACTGTAGTGGATGAGTGAGTTTATGATTGTTTGGGTTAGTACTTGAGTCAGAGGGTGAGTGAGCTGTGGAGTGGGTGTGTGAGTGGCAGCAGTATGTCTTTGGACTGTGAGAGGAAACCGGAGTGCCCGGCGAAAACCCACGCAGACACGGGGAGAACATGCAACTGTTAAAAAGGAGTACATAGGTTAATTCCAGCTTAAATACAAACTGACTGACTCCCATCTGTAACCCTGTCTCTCCTCCAACTCCTACCCCCATCTTTAACACCGTGCCTCCCACCCCTAACAGGAGGCAGCTCCCAGGATCTCTGAGCTGAGCGTGCAGCTCATAAGCAAGTGGTTCGTTCCAAAAACGTCCATCAATGTTCTAGACCAGCTGGGCGGAGGACAGTTCAGTGAAGTTTACAAGGGCCGATGGAACGACACCACTGATGTCGCTATTAAGATCGTTCGCTTCGGTGAGTGACACAGACAAATACATTTACATATCCTGGCTCGGGTGCCTTTCTGTGTGGAGTTTTGACGGGCACTCCGGTTTAATCACGCAGGGCAAAGTCATGCTGCTGCCACTCACTCACCCACTCATCATCTCACTCACTCTCTCAACAACTCATTCACCCACCCACTCATTCATTCACTCACTCACCCACTCACTCCGGTTTCCTCCCACAGTACGAAGACATGCTGCTGCCAGTCACCCACCCACTTATCAATTCACCCACCCATTCATCAACTAAATCACCCACCTACTCAATCACCAACCCACCCACTCATTCACTCACCCACCCACACACTCATCAACTGACTCACCTACCCACTCATCAACTCACTCACTCACCCACTCATCAACTCACTCACCCACCCACTCCGGTTTCCTCCCATAGTCCAAATACACGCTGCTGCTGCTGCTGCTACTGCATAGGATAATTGGCCTGTATTCGAAATTGCCTCCAGTGCCCTGTAATGGACTGGCGTCCTATCCTGGGTATAGGCCTGCCTTGTGCCGTGTGTCTTCCGGGATAGGCTCCGGCTCACAGCGACTTTGTACAGCTTTAAGCTGCGGTGACGTCACTGCCACTTAGTAGCCAACGGCAGTTGTTGTTGTGTATAGGTGCTCATGCTAACGTTCACGTTTCAGAGTCGGACACCTTTGATAAGGAGGTGCAGACAATGATCTCCTTCAAACACGAGAACGTCCTTCAAATCTACGCCGTTTGCAAAGACAGTTACCCACACTGGATCGTCACGGAGCTAGTGCCGTATGGGAGTCTGCTCCAATATCTCGGTAATTATCAATCATTCATTCAGTCAATCATTCACTTAATCACCAATGCAATCAACCACTCACTCATTCACTCATTCACTTGCTCTATTAACTTACCCACTCGCTCAACCGCACACTCGCACCCACTGGCTCAATCACCTATTCACTCATAGCGCACACACCCACACATACCTGTGCACCACACCTGTACACCACACCTGTACACACCTATACAAAGACAAAGATCCCCCGTTTAGCCTTAACAGACTGTTGGGGCAAGTGCCGTTAGCGAGCACCTATGAAGGTCGACACACACCCACACCGTGACTCCCATGTATAATAATAATATCAATTTATATAGCGTCTTTCACCCTAGGGTCACAAAGCGCTGCACAAGGGCCGCGAAGAGGACGGCATGTCAACATCGAAAGAAAAAAAACAATTAAAACCAAAGCAACAGAAAATAAATAGTTAAGGCTACTTCGAATATACTGAAAGGTCGTGAAACTGGCAATCTTAAGAGCGGCAACAATCTGCCAGCGTCACTTCCTTAAAGACAAACACGGAGGGAGACAGGGAGGGATGGTGAGCAACAGGGAGAGATATAGGGACAGGAAGACAGAGACAGACACGAGGGGGAAACAACACCAATCCAAATTAAACAATCAACATTGAAGCACAAGAACACACAAATAGACACACGCAACAGCAAAAAAAACACTGTGACTCCCATCTTACACCACACCTGTACACCTGTACACACCTATACACCTGTCGCTGACAGGTAGGTTTGGCCACGAGGTGAGTGAGTCGGAGCGTCTGTACATGGCCTTCGGTGTAGCCAGCGGCATGGCTTACCTGAGCCGGAACAGGTGCATCCATTGCGACCTGGCGGCCAGGAACGTCCTCATGGGGGAACACAAGGTATGCAAGGTGGCCGACTTTGGGCTCTCTCACAAGATGAAGGTAAGGACGAGAATGACGGTTACAAGGCATTCATTCATTCATTCACTCGCTCGCTCACTCACTCACGTACAGACCCACTTATTCACCAGCGGATTGCAGCAGCGTCTGCAGTGATAACGCGGGCACTGTACGAGTCCCTGGGAGTGAAGCGGGAGCTTGGTCCTCAGACAAGCTCTCGGTTTACAGGTCAATCTACGTCCCTATCCTCACCTATGATCATGAGCTTTGGATAATGACTGAAAGAACGAGATTGCGGATACAAGCGACATAAATTAGGTTTCTTCACAGGGTTGCTGAGCGCACTCTCCGTGACAAAGTGAGGGGCACAGACATTCGGGAGAACCTCAAAGTAGAGTCGTTGCTCCTGCGTATTCAGAGGAGCCAGTTGAAGTGGTTCAGGCATCGCGTAAGGATGCCCCCTGGGAGGTTTTTCCGTGAAGTCTACCAGGCACGGCCCACTGGATGGAGACCTAGATGCCGACCCAGGACACGCTGTACAGACTATGTCTCTCGGCTGGCCTGGGAACGCCTGGGAATTCCCCAGGAAGAGCTGGAATCTGTTGCCGAGGAAAAAGATGTCTGGTCCACTATCATTGGACTGCTGCCGGCGGGTCCGTCACCATGACAAGCAGATTAGAATATGGATAGATGTATGGAGGACAATTCGAGGTCCCTCGAACTCGGGGAAGGCCAGTCGGGGCTCCTCGTCGCGCTCCAGGGTCTGTGGCGTGGATTCCGCGTGGTGGGCAGGGCCTGGGTCGTCTGTGGTTCCCACGCCGCCGCAGGTTGCGGGAGGCGGGGACGCCTCAGCACCATCTCTCTCCAAGCGTCCATGCCGGGTCACAGGCGTGATAATTATGGTGGGTTGCCGACAGGAGTCCTGAGTCTAGCTTCCTTTATTTCACACGGCTCACAGTGCACAAGTTGCGAAGCTATACTGGTTGAACAGGTATAGGTTTCTGCACATACGTTGGCATGCGTATGACTGTCGATTCAATGAGGCTACGTTGTCCACACACTCGGAGAGCGGTCCTACACTTGCCTAACATGTTGGTCTCTCCCGCGTACTGCAACTCGCCTATCAATCCTCCACTAGCCTCCGCTATCCTGCTCACTCCAGTTATGCTAAAGTCGGCTACCACGTGGTCACCCTCAGGGCTGCTCAGTTCTCTGCGACTTGCCCTTCGCGCTCCCAAAACTAACTGCCCCACCCCCGCGGACCGGAGACCGCTTGCACCGCTGGGAGCCCCGCCCTCTCTGACATAACTGCTCCTCTGATGTCTCCCCGCTTTGCACGATTAAGGGTGCTGGGAGGGGTCAACTGGGCACCCACGGCGAGCATAATCCGTTTTCCAGACTTGGTGGCGTCTCCTCGCTTTTGTCCCTTTGTGCTCAAGAATGTAGTTTTTGGCAAAGCCTCCAGTGCTCGTCGGGAAACTCGTCCCCGGGCTTTGAAGTGTTTGCCAAGACCTTATCCCTAGCGGGCTCCCCTTTTGTCCTTTGAGTGCTGAGGTCAGCCTACCGCGCCAAGGCAAGGCGCCCCGCCCCGAGGGCATTACTCGATTAGCGGACAAGCAGGGTACCGGCTCTGTGCGGGCATTACCAATCTGGCGGACAGCACCTCGGCACAAGGGCATTACAGGCCTCCCTCCAGCGATGGGACTCGTCCCAAGCCCTGATCGCGACAAATGCCTTTGGCAGTCCGTGCCGCTCCGCCTGTTGATAACATCGGGGCCAATGCGGGTTGTTGAAATGCCTAATGCATTCCCGACGGTTAAGAGCAACACATGTCTCGGTAATTCCGAACCTCGGTCGACACCTGTGCGCCAATACTCAACGCTCGTGGAACTTGGACGTGTTCTGGCATCTGCCGGTGGCCGCTGTTCCAACATCGCTTAATGCGAATCAGTTATGCGCACACAGAAAGCGTCATCCGCACAGCCGAATCCACAACGATACTGGTCGGCGAGATTTCCGCAGATATCACGGAATGCTGACCGACCTTCGCGCGCCGTATTTGCTTCAACATTCCCGGGCGTACAACATACGTTGGCGTACGGTCTTCACCATGAACGGCGGCGAACGTAATAATAATAATAGCGTTCTATATTGCGTCTTTCACCCAAGGGTCACAAAGCGCTGCACAAGGGCCGCGAAGAGATCGGTCACCCGTTATCCGTTGGCAATATTTGCTTCCACCATCCTAACTGCGAAACGCGCAATCACAAGCAATTTTAATCACTAGCCACACGGAATGTAACCGACATTCAACGATGCCACTCGTTCCGACAAGCCCGAATATATAGCCTACAATTGCAAACGGCAAATGTTACGAACAGCGCCGAGCGTAAACCGTCATTCATCGACAATATTTGCCTCAACAATTCCGAATGTGGAACCACTCAATCGCAGGCAATATCCATCGTTAACAACACAGAATGTAACTGACATTCGTTGGCAATATTCGCTTCAACAATCCAGAATGTGGAAACACACAATTGCGAGCAATGTTCGTCGTTAACAACACAGAATGTAACCGACATTTGATGACAATATTCGCTTCAAAAATCCCGAATGTGAAAACACACAATCGCAAGCAATGTCCATCGTTAACAATGCAGAATGTAACCGACATTCGTTGAAAATATTTGCTTCGACAATCCTGAAGGTAAAACATACGATCGTAAGCAGTAGTCATCATCAGCAACACAGCAGGTAACCGACGTTTGTTGACAATATTCGCTTCAACAAATCCCGAATGTGAAAGCACACAATCGCAGCAATATTTGTCATTAACAAGACTGACTGTTACCGTCATTTGCTGTCGCTACTCGCTTCAACACTCCCAGACGTGGAAGACACGATCGCATGCAGTGTTTGTAATAACCAGTACCGACGGCACCCGCACATTTGCAGGCGACATTCTCTTCACCACTCCCGAATGTAAAACATACAATCACAAGCAATGTCCATCCTGATGTGCAATACCAACGTGTATCTCGGGTTATTGTCATGCAACACAGTTTGTGACATGCCGCACGTCCGCACAATGTCCGTGCGTTCACAGCCCCGGGCGGGTGTCCATCATCGTGCGCCGTCTGGCCTTGGTGCGCACTTAACTGGGGTGGTGGTTCCGCACCTCGATGGGTACTGTCTCCTGGTTACAATGCGGCCAGGGCGCTCCGCATCGCACGGACGGCCCGCAGGGCTATTTCCGAACCGCCTTCTTCCAGGACAGTCCAACCGGGACCCGTGAGGCGGTTCTTGGGTGCGGTGTCCTGCTGGTTCACCGTGTCCTTGGCTTTGCCCGCGGTGCTCCCCGGGGGCTTGGCATCCTGCACGGGGTTCCCGTGCTGTGAGTTGGCCTCCCTTACACTTCTGCCCCGTGTGACGCCCTACCCCGGTCAGGTTGGGCACACTCGGCGATGTGTTCGGGTGGGACCGAGACCCCTCGGCTGGCCAGGGCCATGGGTGGTCGACCGGTTGGGACTGGTCGAACTGCGGCTCAGAGGGCGGCGCGACTCGGGGCCGGATCCTTTCTCTCGGGAAGGCCCGCGGCACGCCGCGCTCCACCGCCCGCCGAGCGAGCGGTCCCTCCCCTCCCGGGCCCAGTCATACCAGCGTCAGGTGGCGCACGTTGATCACCTGCGCCTTCCACCAACGTCGGCCCTGCACCCGCACCATCCATGATGACAGCTGGCGGACCACTGCGAGGTGAGTTTCCCCATCTGGCCGGGTCGCACCCATGGTGATTGGACCCATACCTGGGCGCCCCAGGTGTACACAGTAGGGTCGGTGCGTGGGCGGGTTGCCGCCTAGTGTCACTGGTGTGCTGCCTCTCCGGCCCAGCATGCCATCGCGCGCGCCTGCCACAGGACGTCTAGCCACTGTTCGTGCAGGTGCTCCCTCGTATTGGGTTACTGGGCGGGAACCCCCAGGAGCAAGTCGGTGGGAAGCCTCGCCTCGTGTCCATTCCACAGGAAAAACGGCGTTGGACTGTTGGATGAATGCACTGTGGTGTTGTAGGCCAGCAACTTGTACGGGAGGTGGCTGTCCCAGTCTCGCTGGTGCTGGTCAGTCACACACCGCAGCTTGCTTGCCAGGGTGCGGTTAAATCGCTCCACCATGCTATTTGCTTGCGGGTGGTACGCCATGGTGCGTTCTTTCTTTATGCCGAGCTCCTTGCAGAGGAGGCGGAACACGTCGACCTCGAACTCCTGCCCCTTGTCACTGAGCGCCCGTTTGGGCACTCCGACTCCGTGGTGGAGGATGTAGTGTTCCAAGAAGGCGCGGGCCACAGTCTCTGCGCTTTTTTCCGTTATGGCCACTGCTCCGTGATGCCGAGTGAGGTATTCGACGGCGACGAGGATATATTTGTTCCCTCGGTGGCTCGTGGTGAGGGGTCCCGTCAGATCGATACAGACAAGCTGATTCACCCGGCTGACATGTAGCAGTCGGAGGGCGGCGACGTAGTGGGGTGGCTTGCGGGCCGCCCGTTGGCAAGCCTGGCAACCCCGCACCCAATCGTTGACCTGTCGCTTCAGCCCCGGCCATACGTATTTTCGGCGCAGGGTTTTGCGGGTGCGCCGCTCTCCGTCGTGCCCGCCACACGCCTGGCTGTAGATGGTGTGCAGTAGGAGGGGACGCATAGCGGTGGGCACGCAGATCGGTCCGGGCTCCTTCCCCCCGCTACCTTCTCCCTAACCACCCCGTCTCTCAGCTCTTGCCGTGGGTACAGCCGCCGCCATGCCCCTCCAACCCCGGCGAACCCTGGGCTAGGGCGTCTGCGACAGCAGCCAGCTCTAGGTCCAGGGGTTGGTTTTCTTGCAGCTGCTCCCTGGTTAACCCCAGGAAGGCGCAACCGACCTCCTCCCAAACGTCGCCCTCCTCGGGAGAACGCGTGTCTGGAGACGGTGTCTCTGCCTCCCCCTCGACCTTGGCCACAGCGGCCGCCTCAGTGGGTTCTGGGTTCTGCCTGGCAGCGGCGCGGCCGTCGTCTGGACGGCGGCTGCGACCTCTGGTGAAGCACGGGCAGGCTTGCTCGGCGCCGAGCGCTGCGTCGATGGCTGGCCGGTGGGACAGGGCGTCGGCGTTCAGTTGTGTGCGCCCCTCCCGGTATTCAATCCGCAGCGCATACTCTTGTAACTGCGCCAGCCAGCGGGCCATCTGACCCCGGGGCTCCTTGAAGTCAAGCAGGAACTGGAGCGCATAGTGGTCGGTCCGTAATACGCAACCCCGGGCGTATAGGTAGGGTCTGAATTGTTAGCAGGTGAATACCATAACGTAGAGATCCTGTCGTGTCACGCAGTAGTTCCTCTCTGTGTCAGTCTGGGTCCGGCTGGCGTGGGCAATTACGCACTCGTCCGCTCCTCTTCCCTGCGCCAATACTGCCTCCAGGCTGTTGCCGATGGCGTCAGTGTCCAGGATGAATTCTTTAGCAAAGTCAAGGAATGCGAGGATCGGGGTCTTTGTGAGGCGCTCTTTCAATTCGTGGAACGCCTTCGTGCACTGGTCATTCCACTGGAATGGCTGCTTAGTGGAGGTTAGCTGGACCAGGGGCCACGCCACGGCGCTGAAGTTTTCGACGAACTGGCGATAGTAGGTAGCTAGCCCGAGGAACGAGTGCACCTGCGCCGCATTCGTCAGTTGTGGCCAGCTCCGGATTGCGTCTACTTTCTGCGGGTCAGTCTGCACCCCTTCTATGCTAATAATGTGCCCCAGGTATTCATTCGATGTCTGGGCGATGTGACATTTCCGGGGCTTCAGCTTCAGGTGTGCACCCCGTAGTCGGACGAGCACCTCTCTAAGCCTTGCCAGGTGCTCCCCCATGTCCCAGCCGAAGACGAAAATATCATCTAGGTACACGAGGCACTGCTCCCGTTGTAAGTCCCGAATCACCAGTTCCATCAAGCGTTGAAACTTGGCGGGCGCTTTGGACAGCTTGAATGGCATGACGTGGAACTTGAAGAGGCCGATGGGGTTGTTTAACGCCGTTTTTGCCCGGTCTGCTTCTGCCATCCAGTAGCTGGACGCTAGATCCAACGTGGTGAAGTTTCTAGCCCCCCCCCCAGCGATTCCAAAGTCTCTCCGATGCGTGGAAGCAGAGCCGCGTCTCTCACTGTGACGGCGTTGAGCCGCCGATAGTCCACACAGAAGCGGGTTGATCCATCCTTTTTCGTCACCAAGACCACTGGTGCCGAGCACGGGCTCGACGATGGTTGCATGTGTAACCGGTGTGCACAGCCGCCTTTGTTTATCTTCACTAGAGACCACCGGCTGGAGCTTCGGTTAACCAAAATGTTGACCAGGTTGATGGTCAAGTTCTGCGTTGTGTACAGTTCTTGTACTCGTTGTGCTCCCCACACGCTACTGATCCGTTGTGATGGATCTCTTCACCCACCAAAAACTTGAATCCACACGAATCTTCTTTCCGCGTTATATTGATTAACACTGCAGCACAGCGTCTGCACACACACGCCACGTGTCAGCCTAATAATACAATAACTTTTCCTGCACCTCTAAAGGCGTCCTCCTCCCGACTCATGTACTCAAAGGAAATATGTACTGCAAAATTATAGTCACCATATTCCGAAAATATAGCAAACATCACAAATCTGAAATTTAACATCAATAGCATCCATTTCCATACGTTTGGGTGGCCATTTAATGGCCGCCAGCATGTTTCCTGCCAATCTCTCTCTCTACCCCCCTCGACAATGACATTAGAGTACATTCACTTCCAATGTCAAATTAATTTCAACCCGACTACCAAACACCCAATATCACAAGCCAACACCTCAAAGTCATCCCCTATAGAAACACAATATCTACAATCAAAGGAATCGTAAATAAATATCATTCACATACCTGCAAACACACGCCACGTGTTAGCCTGATAACACATTAACTTTTCCCGCGCCTCTGCAGACAGTACAGAAATGTCTTATTATTAATCAACCTCTTTAGACACCTCTCACATGTATATAATATCATTATTAATTTAAACATTTTATTTTAACAATATATCAGGAGTGACTAATGAACGCAACCGTACCTCAAGGCGTCCTCCTACCGACTAAGGTACTGTCTGAGGAAGGGGGCACAGTCAACTGTACGTGGGCGTGTGTAATGATAATACACAGGCTGGCAAGACAACCCCCACCTCCCAGTGGTGCCAGCCGGTAACGCTGTGGTGCTGTGTACGCAGCCTCCACAGCGGCCAAGGGGGCTGTGGACGGGTGCGGGGGGCTGGTAACCCCCCCACCTTTCTAATAAATTTACCAT
>JAZEWU010000035.1:6953021-6964756 GCA_036362915.1 Geotria australis
TAATTTAACATCGCGCTTCGAAGAATCGCAAAGAAGAAGACCAAGGCAGTTTCAGTACTGTGGCCGAGTCTAAACCCAGATTGAAGGGGATCGAGGAGTGCCCAACACGCAATCGCGACACAGTTCCGTGGCAATGTAAAAATGGTGCGTGCACTCCCCTTAATTGTGCAAACGACGTATCGGTGATTTGCTGGTCAGTCCAACCCCCAACCCTTTGTTCGTGGTCAACGAGTCGTTGGAACTCGCGCCAATCTTCGTTGATGTAGGCGCCAAAACAGGCTCTTACCCGCGGTCTCTTGGCGTCTCCTCTGGGGGCTTGGGTTCGTCCCGCTCCTGGCACCAAACTGTGGAGGACCATTCAGGGTCCCTCAACCTCGGGGAAGGCCAGTCGGGGCCCCTCGTCGCCCTCCTGGGTCTGTGGCGCGGATTCCGCGTGGTGGGCTGGGCCGGGGTCGTCTGTGGTTCCCCAAATCAACCAAACATTTATTGGTTAAGGATGCTTCGAATACCGTCAAAGATCGTAAAACTGGCAATCTAAAGAGTGGCAAAAATCTGCCAATGTCCCCTAAGATGGCCTTCACTTCCTTAAAGATGAACATGGAGGGACACAGGGAGGGAGGGTGTGGTACGTGTGTGGTGTGTGTGTGGTACGTGTGTGTGTGGTACATGTGTGTGGTACATGTGTGTGGTATGTGTGTGTGTTGTGTGTGGTACGTATGTGTGGTGTCTGGTATGTGTGTGGTGTGTGGTTTGTGTGTGGTATGATCAACGCACTCACCCACCCACTTACCCACCCACTCACTCCGGTTTCCTCACACAGTCAAAAGACATGCTGCTGCTTCTGCTGCTGCATATGTTAATTGGCTTACTGACTAGAATGCCCCCCTGTGCCCTGTAATGGACTGGCGTCCCATCCTGGATATAGCCCTGCCTTTCGCCATAAGTCTGCCGGGATAGGCTCCGGCTCACCGTAACTCTAACCCTGTACAGGATCGAGCTGTTTCTGACAATGAATTAATGAATGAATGAAAGAATGAAAAACATAAATATATTATTATAAATATTTTGGCCCTTAAATCTGCCGCCATTCTGTCTGGTGTCCCGCAGAGCGACTATTACAACGCTGAGGGGCAAACGGTCCCGTTCCAGTGGACGGCTCCCGAGGTGCTGGGCCAGCTAAAGTTCACCGCCACCTCCGACGTTTGGTCCTTCGGCGTCGTTCTCTACGAGATCTTCACCAACGGCAGGACTCCATACGGAGGTAGAGTGGGTCTCTCTCGGTCAAGGATAGTGATTCCTGTGTGTTTGTTGTTGTTGCATCGATGCAGGAAACCCGTAAAGAGTTTGCAAGCTCACTTGGTATTTTTTCTGCTGCAATAATAATAATAAATATCTATCTATCAGTGTTAGAGACAGGAACCAGTATTAGAGACAGGAGCCAGTGTTGTGTCAATGCAGGAATCCCGTAAAGATTTTGCAAGCTTACTGGGTATTTTTCGGCTGAAATAATAACGCATCTATTTAATGGGTTGGTGTTTGCATTGTCCGACACTGTTGAAACCATGTAAACACTGAGACTAGGGTATAAAGAGAGCTGTCTCTGGTGCCTGACATTGGTGAGACTGGGTCTGACACTGATGTAACTGGGTCTGACACTGGGTCTGTAATGATCTCGTATTGACCAGAAATTAGGGGGGCCGACATTGGGTGTTCTTTGGGCCCCGGGCCACCGGAAGGTGTGCATCGTGGTGGGGGGAAATGTGACGACACTAATCCCGAAGGCGCCAGAGGGACGCGCCGCACTAATCCATCCCCATTGTGCAGGGATGGAGTTGAGGTTAAAATGTGCATTTGAAATGTGAGTCACTTACAGAGAGACGGGAAGAGAGGGAGATTAAAAGGGAGCCCCTGCTGTGAATCCCATTGTGTAGGGATGAGTTGAGGTTTAAATGTGCATGGAAGATGTGAGTCACAGCTTTAGAGCATATAAGGCGAAGGGACCAGAGAGACGGGGCAAGTCACCTTGGGAGTCGCTTTGGGAGTGCTGATCTACTGCTGGTCTAGACGGAAACGGGCATGCGCCGGGACCACGGGAATCCGAGCTGCTGAGATCGCCGAACAACTGTCTGTACGAAACGCTGCCCTGTGAAATATTACACTTCTATTAAAATTCAAGTTGCTTGGGAAGACTGCACGCTCCGGACTCTGGCTGATGTGAGGATGACGCGGAAACGCAACAGCAGATCTCGGCTCACGCAGGATGAAGAAGGAGCATAGGCGACAGCGGAAGCTGCTGCCGTGAGCCCCGAGAGTTGGGCGCTCCACTTCATGATGGCATAACCAGGGGACATGACTGTCATACAACACCCGACGGCACATCCTTACACGATGCCGGGTGGGTCACTACAGGTCTGAGAATGGTGAGACTGGGTGTTAGACTGGGTTTGACAATGGTGAGACTAGGTCTGACACTGGGTCTGAGACTTGTGAGACTGGGTGTGAGACTGGGTCTGACACTGGTGACACTGGGTCTGATACTGGTGAGACCGGGTCTGATACTGGTGAGACTGGGTCTGACACTAGTGAGACCGAGTGTGACAATGGCGAGACCGGGTCCGACACTAGCTAGCGTTGCAAACACCACGTATTAATATCAACGTCATTGTTATTGTTATTGACTAGCGGAGAGCCCGCACCAAACACCCCCCGCTGACCATCAGCGGTACTGCTGTGGAAAGGGTGAGCAGCACTACATTTCTGGGTGTGCACATCACCGAGGTCCTCTCCTGGACAAATAACACCATGCTACTGGCCAAGAAAGCCCAGCAGCGTATTTTCTTCCTCTGGAAGCTAAAGAGAGCAAGAGCAATGGCACCCATCATGTGCACATTCCACAGAGGCATCATCGATAGCGTTCTGACAAGCTTCATCACTGTTATTTGGGAGCTGCACTGCCTCCAACTGCAAGACTATGCAGGTCATAGTGAACGCGGCTGGGAAGACCATTGGTGCCTCACTTCCTTCGCTCCTGGAGATGTACTACATCTGCTTAGTCCACAAAGCAATCAGCGTTGCGAGCGACCCCACACATCCCTCACGCAGCCTCTTCAGACTCCTGCCATCTGGAAGAAGATACCGGAGTCTCCAAGCCCACTCCACCAAACTGGGAAACAGCTGTACACATCAGGCTGCCAGGATACTGAACTCTGTCCCATATGCCTCCAAAAAAATCTGAAAGGTAACTTACCCATCCCACACACTACACGTCGAAGAGGACCACCCATATGAACGTTTTTATACAACAACAACAACCCCCATTACCCATAAAGTGGTGGTGACATCACCACGGTGCCTGTGTCAGGCCATATGCACCTTGATGCCACGTGAAGTGTTGAAGGCTCACCGACAGGAGGTCACTGGACAAACCCAGGTGTCGTGAGCTGCCTGACCGAGATGACTGGCAGATGTGTAATGCCCTTGTGTAGCGCTCTGGCCATGCCCTTGTGTAGTGTGCTTGTGGCCACGTGTGCCCCGCATGGCCCTCGAGCCAGAGTATTGCCCGTATGAAACGGGCAGGTGGCACGGCCTATGGTTCGAGCACGTGGCGAGGGGTTCGAGCACTTGGCGAGGCGTGGAGATGCACATGACAATGGCCCGGAGATGCACATGACAATGGCCTGGAGATGCACATGACAATGGCCCGGTAGCGGCCGGTGGCGAGCCGGTTCAACGCAGGAAAAAGGGGGCAGGGCGAGCGGGAAACGCTGAGGAGGACAAGAGGACGTGCTTGCAGGAGCGCACGGCAGTGTGGGGTACGCAAGTGGTCAGGAGGTGACACGTCTCTCGGAGTGGGGGTCGCTGTGTGGTGGTGGTGGAGAAGCTCTGCAGGTGCATGGGGAACGTGAAGAGGCCCGGTCGTGTGGGCTAGGAGCCGGTGTTAAGGATAGCAAACTGAGCGTTTGGAGTGACGGACTGCTGTTGATGTGAGAAGTCTTGCTGGTGTAATAAAGACAAAGTGCTTAGAAGGTCAATGTCTCGAGCTGCATCTGTGCAGAGGTGACCTGAAAACGGCACGGTGCTAAGCAGCATCAACAGACCACGGAGCAGGAGGAGGAGGGCAGCATGCGCGATGTCTCACAGCTGGGGAGGCCGAGGAGATAGCGGCCGACCAGAACATGGTGCAACACCCTACGGCACATCCTGACACGATGCCAATTGGGGTATCATAAGTGGTGCCAGAAATGGGATTATAACCAACGACTCCAAGGGAGAGTCAGATGAGAGTTGGGGAGACCAAGTGCTGCACGGCGTGCGGGGTGGAAGGCACCAACAGGGGTTGTGCCGCCTGCAAAACCGTATTGTTCTGCGGACAGCCGTGCCAGAAACAGCACTGGAGCGTGCAGAAGCAGTCGTGCCACCGACTGGCGGAGAGACAGCCGCTGAACATCATCATAGCAGGGCGGACCAGCGGGGAGGACACTGACGAGGTCTGGGAAAGACATGATGCGCTAGAGGAAGACCAGCAAAAACAGCAAGCCGCCTGCACGGACTGGGCCCAGATAATAAGGGAGGTGCATAAAGTGAACGAGACGCTGCAGCAAAGTTTCCTGCAGATGGGGAACGTCATGACGAAAGATCATGAGGAACTCATGAAAACACAAGAAGAATTGCGTACGCTGCAGCAATGCTACCAGCGGACGAAGAACGTCATGATGAGAGAGCAGGACGAGCTCGTGAAAACGCAAGAAGAGTTGCGGACGCTGCAGCAAAGTTACAAAGAGTTGAAACACCTTCTGCAAGCATTGACGGCGCAGCTACCACAACGAGACCCCGCAACAACTACGGCAGTGGGGAGACGGAACAACCAACCCCCAGTGACGTGTTGGGTGTGGGGAGGAAGGGGGCACGTACGGCGTTACTGCTTGCGACAAGAACGACTGCAGCAGTCACCAGTGAACGAACCCAGGCCCGAGCTGAACCAACAGCGGCCTCGGCAGCCAGCGGCCAGCCCAGGACACGTTGGGGTGATGAAGATGGAGGGGGGAGGAGTTGATGCAAAGGTGGAGCGATTTGTCGGCGTGTGATTAACCGTCATGTTGGTCGACACTTGGACGACAATCTCGATGCTCAACGAGGCTCACTGCCGCTGCACAGGCGTCCCTACCAACAGCTCCAAACCCCAGACCGAGAACTGCGTCAAGGAAACGGCACTGTGCTAGACGTGCGAGGAATCGTGAAGCTGACAGTACGGGTGGGAGCGACGGAAACCAAGCGCGAATTTCACGTTGTGCCTGCGCTCTGCGAAGAAGGCATCCTCAGCACCGACCTGCTCAAAACGCTTGGCCTGACTGTAGATATAGGCAGACGCTGTGTGAGGCAAAGAGCAACAGGAGAAGAAACCCCGTTTAAAGCCAGCAACGCAGCATCGGCCGCCGGTGAAGCAGGGGCAGAGTTGTCCCACCTCCTCATCGGCGCCGGGTGCAGGCCATCGGGACAGCGCGTCGGCGTTGCCGTTCTGTCGGCCCGGCACTTATGTTAGGCGGAGGTCGTATTCCTGTAGCTGTGCCAGCCACCGCGCCATCTGCCCCTGGGTTTCTTTAAAATTTTGGAGGAATTACATGGCGTATTGGTCAATCTTCAGCCCCGACCGTAGATGTATGGTCGGAATTGTTGACATGCGAATACCACCGCCCCCAACTCGAGACGGGTTACGCAGTAGTTGGTTTCGGCCCCGCTCAAGGTGCGGCTGGCATAGGCAATCACTCGCTCCTGTCCCTCTTGTTCTTGGGACAACACTGCCCCCAGCCCGGTCCAGCTGGCGTCTGTGGCGATGGCGAATTCCCGGTCGAATTCGGGAAACGCTAGGATTGGGGCGTGGGTGAGGCGAAGTTTGAGCTCTTCAAACGCCACCGTGCACTGCTCGGTCCATTCGAAGGGACACTTGGTGGAAGTGAGTTGGGTGAGAGGCCGGGCGATGCTGCTGAAATCATTCACGAAATGACGGTAGTAGGTTGCTAGCCCCATGAAGGATCGAAATTGGGCGGCGTTCTTGGGCCGCGTCCACGTGACAACGCTGTCCACCTTTCGGATGTCCGTCTGCACCCCCCGTTTACTTATGCGGTGCCCGAGGTAGGCAACCTCTCGTTGAGTGAGCAAGCACTTGCGGGGCTTGAGTTTCAGGTGGGCTCCTCTCAGCCATTGAAGTACCGTCCGCAGCTGGACCAGGTGTTCGTTCATGTCCTTCCTAAACACGATGATGTCTAGGTAGAGCACACATTGCTCCCACTGTATACCTCTCATGACGGTTTCCATTAGGGTGCTCCCATGCGATAGGCTGGCAGCTTGATTGGTCGCGCGGTCCCGGTGTCAATCCCGTGCTGTGTCACGTTGGTGCTCCCCACGGCTCTGTCTAGTTGGCAGAAAACGTCCTCGAATTCGGTGAGGAGGGCTCGAAGACGTCTTGCCTCGTCCTTGGTGAGTTCCCCCCAGTTGACTTGTACCGCGTCCAGGAGGGGAACGTGGGGTTCTGGCGGGCCGCCTCCTACCCTCCAGACCTGGTCTGCAGACGTGTCCTCGTTGGAGGTCTCTCCCTCCGTCCAGATCATGAAGACGGATTTGGGTCGTTGCACAGAGTATGCAGTCGCTACTTCCGTTCGGCTGGCTATGTGGACGGGCATACGGTGGGGGTTGCTCATACGTAGCCACAGATCTCCGTTTTCCGCGTCGACCAATGTGGCTGCTCCCACCAGTCCGTATTTCGGTGTTAACTCTGGGTTGGGTAGGAGCAGGATTTCGCCCTTCGCCTCCTGCGTTGGCCCCAGTTGGAGCGGTAGTACTAATTCGCTCGGCCCCTCCCCATTAAAGCGTGCTTTTTCGACTTCCACAAAGGGTATTTCGAGTGTTGTGCCATCCTGTCGGACGCAGCGGCGTTCTACCTTGATGTGTCGCCCCAACAGTCCGATCAGGTCCGTGCCTATGACGCATTCGTGGCACAGCTGGATTGCTACATAGAATGCGTACTACCCCGCAGTGGTAGGAACGCTCCGCTCGCCGTCCGCAGTACTTGGTCGGGCTTGTGGTATGCAGCCCAGGGAACGTTAGCTCGGCGGCAGTATTGCTCACTGAGGAGGAAGACGGACGCTCCCGTATTGATCAACATCGATGTCGGCCTCCCCCCTATTTGCCCGATAATGATCACTGTCGGCCCTCCCGTGTCCCCTTGCACTGTCCAGACGCACGCGTCCACCTTCTCGCGGCGTACCTGTCCTATGTTGTTGCGTTGGCAGCCGCGCGGCACGTGGTGGGCCGGGATGGGTTCCACCTCCCCAGTATTCCCGACTACCAGGGCGCGTTTTCGTTTTATGGCGGTGTCACCCTGCGTTCATTCGGGCAGTTGCGTCGGATGTGTCCCCGTTGCGAACAGCTGTAGCACTCTACCATTGTCTGCATGTTTGAGCCTCGCCCACATTGCAGCACGCCGTCCCCTTGACCTTCTCGGTGCCGGGGTTGTGGCCCCGCCTCGTAGCGGCGGGCCGGCATGCCCCAGTCCGGTTGTAGAGCTTGTATCTGGTCACAGAGGCCTTGAATTTTCCGATCCTGGTCGTTGAGGCAACGCTCGTGGTCTCCCGATGTCCATAGGATGGCTTGCACGCCTTCGTGAATGGAGCGCATCGTGATCTCGTCAGCTGGTGGCTCGTTCCTTGGGGTTCGTGCGGGGTGCACCGCCGCTATCATCGCGGGTTCCTCATGCTCATCGCCATCCACAGCCCCGTCAACCGGGTGGCACGCCGCCACCCTCCAGTGCTGCATGCGTGCTTTTGCTGTGTTCTCGCACTTCTCCGCTCTATCTCTCAGTTGTCAGAGCATCATTGGCTCCGCCATCACGTCCATGTTCCACCATTGCGTCATTTTCAAGTAGTCCAGGGAGCTGTTCCGGGCCGTCGAGGTGATGAAATGGTGGCTCTCAGTCGGGTTTGCCCTTGGTAGAAGTAGCGTAATGGCCTGGAGACACTTTCATTCGGTTTCCAGCGGTGTTGTTGTAGCTCGTCCCGCGCTTCCTCCTCACTGAATCGGCCGAAGTGCTTTTGTAGTGCCTCGCTGACTAGTCGCCAGCTCCTGCGGGTCTCATCCTCGAGCGTATCTACAAAGTCCGACGCTTTTCCTTTTAGTTTTACGAGGTACGAACGCTGCTGTATCCTCGTTGTCCCATCTCGTGATTTGGCGTACACAGTTGACGTTTGTCTTGAACCGCCGCCACGCGACGGCGATTCCACCTTCAAACGGGATGGTGATCTCCGACAGCTTGCTCTGGTCCTTCTCCGTAATGGTCGTGGTCTTCCGTGGAGGTGTGGGTTTGAATCCCACTTCTGACACCATTTGTGGTGCAATCTCCCGGGAGTCTGTCGCTCCTTCGCACCGTTCGGGACTCTCATGCATGGTGGACGGAGAGCCCACTCGCTCCTCGTCTTCACTGTTGACGGGACCACGTGGTGGAGGCTCAGCCGCCCAGGTGGCGCGTGCCGTTTTATGTGTATACTTCCTCGTACTTGCACTCAATAAATTGGACGACTGAAACACTGGTCTCCGTTGTGTTATTTACTTCACGTTCTGACGGCTTGTAATACCCCGGCGCTCGCAAATGGTATAGCAGTTCCCACTCATAATGTTAGACAGCTGTCCGCTATTTTCCGACGCTTCACGCTCTCAATTCGTGTGACTCCTCTCGACTAACTCAGCACACAACACTCCCGCTCCTCGCCGCTTGTGTGCTTTTTTAAACCATCCTGTGTCAGGTACGTTTCTTTGTCCACCGTCCGGGTAATCATTGACATGTTGACTCTGTGTATTGCACGCTAATCCTTTCAGCGTCACAGTGGGCTAGGATACAAAGGCGGCTCCTCTGGCAGCAATACGCAACCTCGAGCTATATGTACTGTCTAGCTCCTAGTGTCAGCAGACTACCATGTTATTTTCAGAATTTGCACTCCCGGCTCGACGCGGTTCACTGTCCACATTGGCTCGAACATTTTATTTAACCTAGCGCCCCTAGCTTGGTACTAATGTACCTCATTCCCATACCTCACCGCCACGCTCCCGCACCACCTTCATTCTTTTGTTCAGAATAAGAGCCACTCGCTGTTGTCTGGCAGATTCCTGCCCCGAGTGGAGGACTGTCCACCACTCATGATGATTGGAGTCAGAACCAGTCCACCGGACCTCCTGTATTGCACAGAGGGCCAGGCGGTACCGGTCTAGCTCCCTACAGGGGAGTGGCAGCTTCTCCTCCGCGACGAGCGTTCACACATTATAATAATAATGATAGCATGTATAGAGCGCCTTTCACCCAAGGGTCGAAAAGCGCTGCACAAGGCTGTGGAGAGAACGGGATGTCAACAACATCAAGACAGATTAACTAAGAGTCAAGCAATATCAATAAATTATAGGACATGAAGACAGCTGAAAAAATACCAATAATTCTCCAACATGCAAGGAGGGAACAAATAAAGTATAAAATACGATGTTTTAACCCTTACCGGCAATAAGAACACAGTGTTGAGATGTTTAAACACCAAGTGAACACCTTTATACAAAGGCTCCAACGTGCAGGTAGCCACATTTACTCGTGGCAAAAAAACATGCATGATTATTGTCGGTAAGGGTAAAAACTTCGTATTTTATACTTTATTTGTAACAACGGCAAAAAGCTTCCAAGGAGGGAACAGATGTTCCCGAGCAGACACAAATCGGGAGAGAGAGAGCCAACATCTCAGCATGGCACCACTGACTCGCACCAACAGTCCAAGCCAGAGGAAGGAATACATGTTCCAATGAAGGCGCAGGTAGGGAAAGAGCCAACATCCTTGCACGACAGCATTGAACCTCGTCAGTCGTCCTATCCAGAGGACTTGAAAGCTTTACGGAACAAGTGAGTCTTGAGACGAGATTTGAAGATGGTCAAGGACTCCACTGAAAGAATTTCCAGTGGAAGGGCATTCCAGAGTCTTGGAGCAGCACGTGAGAATGCTCTGTCACCCATCGAATGGAGGTGCGACCTGGGAATATACAACAAGCGTGTATTGGAGGATCGTAGTTGTCGTGTTGAGGAGGGTGCCTGAAGTAGGTCACGGATGTATGTCGGAGCTGTGTCAGTGAGAGCCTTGTAAGTTAGAAGGAGGATCTTGAATTTAATCCTGTATTAAACAGGTAACCAGTAGAGAGACATCAGTACTGGGGATATGTGATCATGGATGGGTGTGCCAGTGAGGAATCTGGCAGCCGCATTCTGCACACGTTGGAGACGATTGATCAGGTAGGCAGGGGTGTCACGGAGCAGTGCATTGCAGTGATCGATTAGTGAGGATCGATTGCAGTTATCGATTCATACTTAACTCTCTGCCACAGCTCACTCTTCCCCTGATGCGACAAGAAATTCTTACAACGTGCTATTAAATATACGTGATAATTTGGCCCCATTCAAATCATGCTTTATGTCAGACAGAAAACCATCTCCCTGGAATCCTGCTGAACTCCGGGATCTCAAGGCGAATGCACGCAGGGCTGAACGGACCTGGAGAACATCTGGCCTCACCATTCATTGTCAAATCTTTAAGGAACAATTCCTCCATTACCGGAAGGCACTTGTCAGTGCACGTACCAGCCATCTTTCCAGCATTCTGGTCGATAACTGCGACAAGCCCAAGTTTCTATTCTCGACCATTAATCAGCTCCTTCGTCCTACCAGTCACTCAACCTCACCTCCCGTCACTAATAACGATCAGGCAGATCATTTGATTCAATCTTTCTCTGAAAAAACCGAAGCCATTAGTATCTCTTACCAGCCTCAATCACCAACCAATAGCCCAATAATCGTTCCTCCACCTTTCTTGACCTCAAAACTCCTGACATTTTCTGAATTAACGGAATTCGAGGTCTCCTCCCTAGTTACCAGATCCCGGCCCTCAAACTGCTCCATGGATCCTTTCCCATCCAAAATCATCCGGGCAAATTTCAAACTCCTTGCCACGTGCGTCACTAATATGTTCAATAACTCATTCATCTCTGGTATAATTCCCCCACTGTTCAAATGTGCCTCAGTTACCCCCCTGCTTAAAAAACCTGGCCTCTATTGTAGCATTCTGGATAATTATCGTTACATCTCAAATCTACCATTCATCTCTAAGGTCCTTGAACGTACTGTAGTTGCACAACTCCAGAAACATCTTCTTAACAATGACCTCCTCGATCCCTTCCAATCTGGGTTCAGATTCGGCCATAGTACTGAAACTGCCTTTGTAAACGTAGTTGATGATCTACTCGTCGCTGCTGATAAAGGCTTGCCAAGGATTATAATCCTCCTGGACCTGAGTGCTGCCTTTGATACCGTTGATCATCGGATCCTTCTTGAGCGACTTGAGAGTATGGGGATCTCTGGATCTGCTTTGCATTGGCTGAGATCCTATCTGACCAACCGGAAGCAGTTTGTCAGCCTTGGAGGACAATACTTGGAGATTCATCCTGTTTTGTCTGGAGTTCCTCAGGGTTCAGTTCTCGGCCCACTCCTCTTCAGCATCTACCTACAACCTCTTGGCCATATCCTGCGCAGCCTCAATCTTATCTACCATTGCTATGCCGATGACATCCAAATCTATATCTATGCAACGTCATCCATCAAAAAACAGAGGTATTGCTTGTCCAAGGCTGAACCTATCCAATTGATGCTTGGCGACCAGACAACT
>JAZEWU010000035.1:7060766-7071064 GCA_036362915.1 Geotria australis
CAGAGTGGAATGAGTTATTGAACATATTAGTGACGTACTTTGCAAGGGGTTTGAAGTTTGCGCGGATGAAATTGGATTGGAGAGGATCCATGATGCAGTTTGAGGGCCGGAATTTGGTAACTAGGGAAGAGACCTCGAATTCCGTTAGTTCGGAAAATATCAGGAGTTTTGAAGTCAAGGAAGGTGAAGGAACGCTTATTGGGCTATTGGTTGATGATTGAGGCTGAGTAGAGATACGATTGGCTTGGGTTTTTTCCGAGAAAAACTGAATCAACTGATCCACCTGATCTTTATTAGTGACGGGGGATGAGGTTGAGTGACTGGTCGGACAAAGGAGCTGATTAATGGTCGAAAAGAGAAACTTGGGATAGCGATTAACCGCGACTACTCATACTAATCATTATAAGGAACGTAAATAATAAGCCAGAAACAAGAGTTAAATGGTTAGGTTATTATTATGGCTGAGTTTAACGCGGGTATGGCTGCGGCATTACCGCCTTGCGCCTATGTATGCCGGGATAGGCTCTGGCTTACTGCAACCCTGTCCAGAATTAAGCGGTTCTGACAATTAATGAATTAACTATGAGCACATTTTTGCGAGTGTACAGATAATGTAAACAAATTACAAGGGTTAACCTTTTCTGGCAATGAGACAAGTGTTAAGATCTTAAAACACCAATTGGACACCTTTTTGCAAAGGGTCCAGTTTGCAAGAAGCGACACGTGCGTGTGGCAAAACCTTGCAAACAAAATGCAATGATACTATATGCATTGTCCTTGAAACTGATTGGCCCACATATATTATCATACACATTTGTTTGCATGTTTTTTTTCCCACAAGCATGTGTGGCTTCTTACAAACTGGACCCTTTGCAAAAAGGTGTCCATTAAGATCTTAACACATTAAGATCTTAACACTTATCTCATTGCCAGAAAAGGTAAAACCTTGTATATGGTTTACATTTTCTGTACACTGGCAAAAAGGAGCCCAATGACCACAGGATTATTATTATGATGCGACACGCATGGTCTCCCGTGTCTCACCAGAAGCGCAGGCAGTATGGACCTCTGCTGGGCTCCAGCTCCAGACTCCACATGGCAATCTCAGACATGGGCATCGGCATCTTGGCCAGAAGGTAAAACCCTAGCAGAACGCACACACGTACAAAGATCCACCGTGTAGCCTCAACAGACTGTCGGGCCAAACGCTGGTAAGCGACTAGCGCCAATGAAGATCTGACATTGCACTGATAGTTGCAATCAGCTTCATCAGGCTTCAGCCAGAACCACCGTTCCTGCTGAAGCTGATTGCAACTATCAGCAAAACGTCGTACCTTCATTGTAAATGTTGTGGGTTCGCTCTCCAACATAGTGGTGTGCTGAAGTAGTAAAGAATTGGCACGTCTTGTTAACGTGACAAACCTATCTGTAACACACCACTCGGCATCGTGTCAGGATGAGCCGTCGGGTGCTGTATCACGTTCATGTCCGTCCATTTGGTCATCATGAAGTTGAGGGCCCACGCCTCTGGCGTCATGCCAGGAGCTGCCGATTCACCCTCACAGCCGGTAGTCTCAGGACCGTCTCGTGCTGGGACGTCTTCTACCGGCTTTGGGAGCTGGGATCGGCCGGAGCACTTCCATGTCATCCTTACACAGAAGCAGGTCGACGCGTAGAGCTTCTAAGCACCTTGTCTTTATTTTATCCACGAGACTTCTCACATGAACAGCAGTCCGTCACTCCAAACGCTCAGCTTACTATTTTAACAGAGGCTCCTCGCTCACACAGGCGGTACCTCCCCCCATTCCCAGCGCACGCAAAGCGCTCCTCTACAGCCAGCACACAGAGATCTCTCTCAAACACGCTCGTCGCTGCCCAATATAAGCGCCCAGCATGTGTATCCAGACAGTCGACGTCACCACCTCCTTGTTACTCATTATAGCTTTTGGGCTATATTTAGTAACCTTAATCCCCTTAAACAATAAGGGGCAGGGGACCAATTACCTTTCCCCCGTTCCGTGGGGTGTGACGCGGTCACGTGCCCCTCCCCTTCCCGGCTTTCTGCAAGACCTTGCCTTGTACCTTTTATCCGGGTGTCGCATGGGGACTTTTACCAGGTCATTACATTCCTCCCTTCAGCGATTGGTCTCGTCTCGAGACCCTGATCGCGATCAACCCCCCTCTCTGATACTCATGCCCACTCGTAAGGCACATGCATATCGCATCATTATCAGTCCGGGTTAAACGCGCTGCGCCGTCAATCAACAATATCATTCCCGATATTCAGTGTCAACAATACTGAATCGCAGACACCTTTTGACATTAACAATACCAAATGTAAAATACCCGTTCTCAGATCAACTTTTCTCATTAACAATACCGAATGTAAGATACTCATTCGCAGATCAATTTTCGCTTTTAACATTACCGAATGTAATTCAACACTCGCAAAGCATTATCCATCATTAATAATCACTTTAACAGTACCGGCGCGCGTCCACATCAAAGCGCTCGTCAACATTATTGCGCTTCACAAACTCTAATCGCGCGCATCAATTCCTTCAAAATAAAACGCTGACACAGAGTGGTCACGGCTTCCGTCGCTAATGCATATTCATCACTAATAAATATTCTAAACCCTGCCCTCTGTATTTTTTTCACTTACGCATTTCAAAACATAAGCAAAGGTTCCCCGTATAGCTCCAACGGACTGCAGGGTCAAGTGCCCCTAGCGAGCACTAATGAAGCCAGAACAGTACGCAATCATCTACTCACACACAATAGACAACACTCACACGACAGATTTAAGCGCGCATTCACACACACAGCTTAGCGCACATACAGTACAGCACATTTAAACACACACACAACAGATTTATGTACACACTCACGGATTTACAGATTCAAACACGTCCTTCTCCGCCGCTCGTCACACTTACAGTCCGTGCTGTGTCGCTACCGAGACAGTCTTTAGCCGCCGCTGTGGACACGAATGCGGCCGATTCTCGAAGTCGGCCGCCACTTTCACAGGCCGTCGTGGGCGTCGCGCTCTCACGCGGCCACCACTGAGCCAGCCGCCTCTTCATCGCGCCGCGTCCGACCCGGCTGGTTAGTCTCTGCAGCCAGGGGTCGCGGGCCCCTTCCCCCGCCGTCGCGCAACCACTTTCATAGCGCGGCGCCACCTCTTCCTGCCGCCGCTCTCACCGCCAGCAGTTCCTCTGCAGGTGGCCTCTCCTCCTGCAGTACCAACACATCACGGCCGGGTGTTGATTACGCCTCCACGTTGATGTTGTCGCTGCAGGCTCCCGCGGTCCTGTTGTAAATCGGCTCACCCCCTTCGGCGCATGGCTTTCCGCTCGCCGCGGCCCCTCAATCAGCGCCGCGGTGGGTCGAGCCGCGTTCTGCTCCGTGCGCGTTTTGCCAGGGCTGGTCACGTTCGTGTTGCTGATTTTAAACGGAGTCTCCTCTCCCATTGCCCGTTGCCTCACACAGCATTTGCCTATGTCTACAGTCAGGCCAAGCGTTTTGAGCAGGTCGGTGCCGAGAATACTTTCCTCGCAGAGCGTCGGCACAACATGAAATTCGTGCTGCGCCTCCTTCGCCCTCACCCGCACTGTCAGCTTCACTCTCCCGCGTACATCCAGCTTGGTGTCATCCCATTGACGCAGCTCTTGGTCTGGGGGTTGAAGGCGTTCAAGAGAGACGCCTGCGTGACAGCAGTGAGTCTCGTTGAGCACCGAGATTGTCGTCCCGGTGTCCACCAACAGGACGGTCAATCGCCCGTCGACAAATCCCTCCACCCTGGCTTCAACACCTCCCCCGTCCACCTTCATCACCCCAACGTGTCCTGGGTCAGCCAACGGTTGCCGAGGGCGCTGTTGGGTCGGCTCGGGCCTGAATCTGTTCGACCGGGGACTGCTGCGACCGCTCCCCCCGCAAGCAGTGACCCCTTCCCCCACACAGCCAACAAGTCACGGGTGGTTGCTTACCCCGACTCGCCTTCGCCGTCGTGGTTGCGGGTTGTCGTTGTGGTAGCTGCATTGTCAAGGTTTGCAGAAGGTGGTTGAGCCGGTCGTAACTTTCCTGCAGCGTCCGCAGTTCCTCCTGCATTTTTGCGAGTTCCTCACTTTCTTTTACCATGACGTTCGCCATCTGCAGGACACTTTGCCGCAGCATCCCATTTACTATATTCTGCTCCCTTAATATCCGGGCCACTTCCGTGCGGGTGGCCCGCTGTTCCTCCTCAAGTGCCTCGAGCCTTTCCCAGACCTCATCGATGTCCTCAATGTTGGTCCGGTCTGCCACGACGCTGATCAGCGGCTGTTTCTCTGCCAGTCGACGACAGGACTCCTTGTTCGTGCTCCAGTTCTGTTTCTGGCAGGGCTGTCCACAGTATGCTAGAGTTTTGCAGGCGGTACATCTCTTGTGGGTGCCTTCCACCCCGCATGCAGCACAGCACTCGGTCTCTCTCCGTTGATGTTCAGGGCCGATGCTCATCTCGGCGGTCCGGCGGGTAGACACCTCCTCCGCCTCAACTCTTCTCTCACGTTCCTCCAACAGGGCCAGGCACTCGGCTCGCTCCTCCCTCACTACACGGTCAAGCTTCTCCAGCTCCCCGCACAGCCGCTCCGATTCTGCCTGCACCTCTCTCAGCGCCTCCTGCTCAGCGCGTGCGCGCTCAGCCTTGCCTTCTCATAGAGCCTCGGTCTCCCCGGCTCTCGTCTCTCTCTCCTTTGCAGTCGTGGATTCGAATCCCGTTTCTGATACCAGTTGTAACACCCCACTCAGCATTATGACAGGATGAGCAGTCAGCTGCTGTATCACGTTCATGTCCTTCCATTTGGTCATCATGAAGTTGAGGGCCCACGCCTCCGGCGTCATGCCAGGAGCTGCCGATTCACCCTCACAGCTGGTAGTCTCGGGACCGTCTCGTGCCGGGACGTCTTCTTCCGGCTTTGGGAGCTGGGATCGGCCGGAGCGCTTCCGTGTCATCCTTACACAGATGCAGGTCGAGGCGTAGAGCTTCTAAGCACCTTGTCTTTATTTTATCCACGAGACTTCTCACATGAACAGCAGTCCGTCACTCCGAACGCTCAGCTAACTATTTTAACAGAGGCTTCTTGCTCACACAGGCGGTACCTCCACCCGTTCCCAGCACACACGAAGCGCTCCTCTACAGCCACCACACGGAGATCTCTCTCAAACACGCTCGTCGCTGCCCACTATAAGCTCCCAGCATGTGTATCCAGACAGTCGACGTCACCACCTCCTTGTTACTCATTATAGCATTTGGGCTATATTTAGTAACCTTAATCCCCTTAAACAATAAGGGGAAAGGGACCAATTACCTTACCCCCCCGTTCCGTGGGGTGTGACGCGGACAGGAGCCCCTCCCCTTCCCAGCTTTCTGCAAGACCTGGCCTGGCCTTGTACCTTTTATCTGGGTGTCGCATGGGGACTTTTACCAGGTCATTACATATCTAATTGGCTGTGTCGGGTAGAGGCAGGTATACGATCCTTATTTTTGAAAGTTACCTAACCCATGAAAAAGGGATATATTATGGATAACACTGGTCACAAAAGCCTTCATGTTAAATTTAAAACACATTCAGAATTGGCAGATCCTTGTTCCTGATGAAGCTGATTGCAACTATTAGTGAAACATCGTACCTTCATTGTAGGTGTTGTGGGCTCGCTCTCCAAAATACTGGTGTGCAAAAGTGGCAGCGAATTTGTTCTTCTTTGTTCATGTGACAACTATTTACTGATTGGCTGTGGCGGGTTGGAGGAGGGTTTTCAAAACTTATACACTTTCCCTGTGACCGAACTCATAAAAAGAACTAGACTATGGATAACATTGGTCACGAAAGCCTTCGTGTTAAATTTACATTCAGTAATGATCTGCCTCCCCCCTTCTCTCTGTGGTTTCCTAACTATGGCTCCGTATCCACGTCTCATCCATGACAAGGCGTGGAATTAGCGAGCTGCGCGTTCTAACTTGTATCATTCATTCATTCATTTTCAGAAACCACTTAATCCTGTACAGGGTCGCGGTGAGCCGGAGCCTATCCCGGCAGACATAGGGCGCAAGGCATGGCTATACCAAGGACGGGACGCCAGTCCATCACAGGGCACCGGGGGCAATTTAGTCCGCAGGCCAATTAACCTATGCATGTTTTTGGACTGTGGGAGGAAACCGGAGCGGCCGGCGAAAACCCACGCGGACACTGGGAGAACATGCAAATTCCACACAGAAAGGCACCCCGAGCCGAGATTCGAACCCGGGGCCTTCTTGCTGTGAGGCGGAAGCGCTACCCACTACGCCACCGTGCCGCCCTCTAACTTGAATCGTCATTATTAGTAGTAGCCCAAGGGCAGCATGGTGGCGTAGTGGTGAGTAGTGCTGCCGCCTCACAGCAAGAAGGTGCCGGGGTCCTATCCCGGCTCGGGTGCCTTTCTGTGTGGAGTATGCATGTTCTCCCCATGTCCGCATGGGTTTTCGGCAGGCACTTTGGTTTCCTCCCGCAGTCCAAAGACAAGCTCCTGCATAGGTTAATTGGACTGCAGACTAAATTTTCCCGGAGCACTGTGATGGATTGGTGTCCCATCCTGGGTATATGCCTGCCTTGCACCCTGTGTCTGCCGGGATAGGCTCCTGGTCACCGCGACCATCCTCGCTGGCATTGCCCCTGCTGATATCAGATGGGAAGTGGCCAGTCGAGTCGAGATGACAAAGGCTACTAGCGATGAACGCCACCTCCTTCATAGACATCAACTGCCAACCCAACGACTGAAGTCAAGATGAAGCTTCCTCAGCCATGTGCAGCCCTTAACAACATCTCGAGGGAAAACCAGACTCCAGCTCTGGACGGAAAAGCTTGAGAGTGACCCTCCTCCAACTGGCATGGGAATCCCACCTGCTGAAGACTTCCCCCCTGGCTCAGATGCACCATGGATGCAGTGGAAGACACTCAACCGCCTGAGAACTAGAACGGGACGATCAAAAGATGCTTTGGTCAGATGGGGCTACAAGACCAGCCCAACCACCTGTGAATGTGGAGAAGCAGACCATACTATGGAACACTGCCTTGTCTGTGCTCTACTACCCAACCTCTGCAGCTCAAAAGACCTTGCGGAGTTCAATGAAAATGCAAGGGAAATGGGAAACTGTAATTTGACTATCGTGCTTTGAAGAATCGCAAAGAAGAAGACCGCGACCCTGTACAGGATTAAGCGCTTTCTGACAATGTATTTATGTATTAGTTATCCTCAGCTAGTCATCTCAGTCAGGCAGCCAACCGCACCTGGGTCTGTCCCATGACCTCCTGTCAGCTAACCTTCGACAATCTGCATGATAGCCTCAAGGTGCACCTGGCTTGGCACAGGCGCCGTGGTAACGTCACTGCCACTTAGTGGCAAACAGCGGTTGTTGTTGTTGTATCTATGTGATGAAACATAGCAAGTTGGCATACTAGGGAGCACAGGTGGTGCATCTGCCTGTCATCTCGGTCAGCAAGCCCATGACACCTGGGTCTGTCCCATGACCTGTCAGTGAACCTTCAACACTTCACGACAAAGGCGCTGTGGTGACGTCACCGCCAATTAGTGGCGAACGGCGGTTGTTTGTTGTTGTTATAATTCACACGTGAAACGAACGTCCGCGTAGCTTCGCGACCCTATCACGTACAGAACCGCGGGGGGAGTGGCAGCGTGTGAGCGTCTGCGGGCGGAACCTGCGCCGGTCGTGTGGTCCTGCGCAGGTCCCGCGAAGCCTGGAAACCCCGGCTCCGTCTGCCGGCTCCACTTGTTGTCCTCAGGCACCAGCTGCTGCCAGTAGCACAGACCGTCCTCGAAGCTGCAGGCGATCTTCTGGAAATCTGTCGCGGAGAGGGTGTGGGCGCGTAACAGATGACGGAACCACCTCAACTGGCTCCTCTTAATCCGAAGGAGAATCGACTCTACTTTGACGTTCTCCAGGATTACTGTGCACCTCACCTTGGTAGTCTATGGGTCAGTGTTAGTGTTAGTCTTTGGGTGAGGGTTAGTCTATGGGTCAGTGTTAGTGTATGAGTGAACCCAGCAACCCTGCGGAGAAACCTAATTTCTGCCAATTGTATCCGTGATCTCGGCAATTCCCCTGTAATATAAATATTATAAATTATGTTTTTTCGGTGAAAACAGTTAACTTTTGATGCTCTGGGAACAAATTAAGCCTTTAACATATATTTCCTATACTTTCTTCGTGAACAAATCGAACCGTCTCGGGCAGGACCTTCTCTCTGTGAGGAGGCACAGATGTTACTGCTGCACAGACACCCTGGTAGGGATAGAAGTCAGTGTTAGAAATAGGAGCCAGTGTTAGAGAGGGGAGCCAGTGTCCGAGACGGGAGCCAGTGTTAGAGATAGGAGGCAGTGTTAGAGATAGGAGCCAGTGTTAGAGATGGAAGCCAGTGTTAGAGATGGAAGCCAGTCTTAGAGATAGGGGCCAGTGTTAGAGACATGAGCCAGTTTTAGAGGCAGGAATCGAACCGCCTCAGGCAGGACCTTCTCTCTGTGAAGAGGCACAATTACTAGCGCACCGGACATCCCACCCTACCACCACATGCTTGCCATACGCTCGGACAACAGGATGACAGCGCAGTCATAACACTCACAGCAACCAGGCGGCCGGGTTCGACTTCCAACCAGAGGGCACCTTTCTGTGCAGATTGTGCATGTTCTGCCCTGTTGTGCAGGCTGCGAGAGGAGTGTGAGGGGGGGTCTGTGTATGTGCGGAGGACGGGAGGCAGCCACCGGTGAGCAGCTCGGGACAGAACGTGGAGTAGTTTGCGGCGAATCCCGGCGCCGCTACGCTGTCCCCCAGTGAGTAGAACACAGCGGTGGCTTCGTGGTGGAGGACGCGGAGAAGGCCCGGTGACACCGCGCCTGTGTAGCGCTCTGTACCACACCACGCAGTAACATGGAACCACACAACATGGTAACCGTAAGACATAGTACCATCCAACATAGTGAAACATAGTAGCATACCACAAAACCTAACATAGTACCATGTAGCGCTCAGTCCCACACCATGCGGTAAAGTAGAACCGTACAACATAGTATCATACAACATAGTATAACATAAAATTAACTCGTAGGCTTTCATGACCAATGTTATCCATAGTGTAGTGCACCCGTCGATATGTTGGAGAAAACGAGCAAGCACACAGGGCACTCACCTTAAAAGATGGTTCCGACGTTTCGCTGAGACTCCACTCTGCTTCATCAGGGCTTGTAAAGGAGGGAAGGGAGTGGTCCCACGTGGTGGCGGGGGGAGGGGCTAGCTCAACCAATACGGACCGGAGGGTGGTTTGGCCCATGGGGGGGGTGGAGTGGCTAATGCAACTAATGAATAAGGGAATTAGATATTATGCGTTTCAAAGCAGCGCTAAGTTTATAACTGTCTGATCGATTTTTTTCATTCATTCATTCATTTTCAGAAACCGCTTAATCCAATACAGGGTCGCGGTGAGCCGGAGCCTATCCCGGCAGACACAGGGCGCAAGGCAGGGGAACACCAAGTATGGGACGCCAGTCCATCGCAGGGCGCCTGGGGAAATTTAGTCAGTACGCCAATTAACCTGGCAGCATGTCTTTGGACGGTGGGAGGAAACCGGAGTGCCCGGCGAAAACCCACGCGGACACGGGGAGAACATGCAAACTCCACACAGAAAGGCACCCCGAGCCGAGATTCGAACCCGGGACCTTCTTGCTGTGAGGCGGAAGCGCTACCCACTACGCCACCGTGCCGCCCGATAACTGATCGATTTTTATTCTTTTCAATTTCAATAGATTCACGGATGACTCTGAGCCAATAATGGCTAGTTTTGCACAAGACATCAATGTTGTCGAAATCAATTGTGTGACCCTGCTTGCAGGTGGGTTCAGCAAGAGCTGACGATACTGTCTGAATTGTTTATATTTCTTTCATGTTCTTTTTGTTTATAGATATTTCTACCTGTTTGGCGAACATAACATAGGCCACATGAGCAGTTGATGCGATAAACACCCTCCATAGACAGCTTCTGTACCGAATCCTTAGAGTTTGCCACAATTTCCTCGATTTAGCCACAATTTGCAAGATTTTTCGGCTGTGGTAAACCTCACTCGGATATTTTGCTTTACCAGAACTCTGGAGATTTTCTCAGTGACTCCCGCGATGTACGGTAATTTGATGGTTTTTCGGACGTCAATTTCAGATTTTTCATCACTTGGTCTGTTTTTGGTGTTCAGGGCTCTTTTAATTTGCGAATTACTGT
>JAZEWU010000036.1:4813-19006 GCA_036362915.1 Geotria australis
AGCAATTGAATAGTTGGGTGTGTGAGTAGTTGGGTGATTGATTGCGAGAGGGTGGTTTGGCGAGTGTGTGAATAAATGGGTATGAGAATGTGGTCAGTCGGGGTGATTAAGGGGACGGTGTGTGAAAGTGAATGGGTGGGTGAATTAGTGGGCGATTGTGTGAGTGAGTGGGTGGGTCAGTTAGTGGACAATTGTGTGAGTGAGTGGGTGAGTTGATCACCTTTCTCCCAACATAGACTGGGATGCCGATGATCATGGCAGGCACGGCAACGCCTGCAATGAGGGCGATGCCAACAGGGGCACCCACTAGGGTGCCCAGTTGCCACAGAATCTTTTTCTTGCGACTCCACGGCTTCTTGCCCCAAAAGGTACAGCCCGAGGGGCTGTGCTCCACCAGGCACGCACACGCATCCTTAATGTCAACTAACTCTCATTGTCTTAAGTATATGCCAGAAGTTACTAAGTATACAAATTGCTTTATCTTCTTTAGCCATGGTCAATCCACTGCTGGATGAAGGCCTCCCTAAACCAATGCCACATACCATAATAATAATAATAGCATTTTATATGCATTACAACAGCCAATCCAGTGCCTGCACATGTTCTGATTTCATCACTCCATCTCCTCAGATGAAAATCTCTTGGGCACATTCCGTTCCGTGGCTACCACTCCGTTATGATTCTTGACAATCATCCACCATCCCTTGTAGCTATGACGGGTCCGGCCCACTCCCATTAACCATCCAGACTATTTTAAAATAGTCTGGATGTCATTAACCTGCAAATGTATCTCAATGTCAAAGCTATTGGACGCTTTTTGCCGTTGTTACAAATAAAGTATAAAATACAAAGTTTTATCCCTTACCGGCAAAAAGAACACAGTGTTAAGATGTTTAAACACCAAGTGAACACCTTTTTACAAAGGCTCCAACGTGCAGGTAGCCACACATACTTGTGGTATAACCATGCAAAAATAAATGAGTCGCAATGCATTGTCCTTCAAGCTTATTGGCCAACACACGACGGCTTTCTTTGTAGCCTAGACGTGGTTAAAGCCAGTTTCCGCCACAAGGCGGACACTCTCAGGACAGAGCACAGAGCAACTCATTAGTAGTCCGGGAGAGGACAGTAAGGCTATTGGACGCTTTTTGCCGTTGTTACAAATAAAGTATAATATACATTGTCCTCCAAGCTTATTGGCCAACACACGACGGCTTTATTTGTAGGGTAAAAACTTTGTATTTTATACTTTATTTGTAACAACGGCAAAAAGCGTCCAATAGCCTTAATGTCCTCTCCCGGACTACTAATGAGTTGATCTGTGCTCTGTCCTGAGTGTCCGCCTTGTGGCAATGCGTTGTGACTCATTTATTGTTGCATGGTTACGCCACAAGTATGTGTGGCTACCTGCACGTTGGAACCTTTGTAAAAAGGTTTTCACTTGGTGTTTAAACATCTTAACACTGTGTTTTTATTGCTGGTAAGGGTAAAAACGTTGTATTTTAAGAATGCAAATCTCGACGCTTCTTTGGACACATTGTGGTTTTGTTCTATATTTTTTGTTTATGACCACGTTTTTTTAGACATATGCCACAACAGGAAATACAGAGTGATTAAAAATGTCTTTAGAATATAGCTGAATGGTTTACATCGTACTTTCAAAACAAAGTCAAATATCACAAAATCTAGTGCAGGTTCACTTTTCTCTGGCAGGGGCCAGTTTCATCACAGGAAAGCCGTTTGAATGTCAACATTTACGGAAAGTCACGGGCTTAATGGACAGATAAAGTCAACCATTTGCAGAGAGAATGGTGACTTCGTCATGAGCACAATTGTTTACCTGAGGTAGTGTAGATCGGAGATCTCCTTCATGCAGAGCCAGCAGAACTCGCACCCACATACGGCGCATGTCATGTGGTTACAACTGCCGTCATTCATCTTCATGATGTAAGCGGCGCAGCGTGGGCACGGTTTGATGTCATCCGCTGCAACGCCACAAGCACGCACGTCACAACCCGCCCCACACACAGCAACAACAACCGCCATTAGTCATTAAGTGGCGGTGACGTCACCACGGCGCGTGTGCTAGGCCATGTGCACCTTGGGGCCACGTAAAGGCTCACCGATAGGTCATGGGAAAGACCCAGGTGCCGCGATTGACTGAGATGGCTGGCAGGGCGCACCCCACCATTTACACATTGCACTCTACTATATAGCCAAAGCAATTTGAAATTTTGTTAAAGGCCATGTATGAGCTATGATTATTATTATTATACACACGTCAATGTCAGAAACAAGTCACCAATACTACCCCAGACATGCAGTGTTCCACAATCCCACATGTGCAAACTTCACTCAACACGTCAAACACAACTTCACATGCAAATCCATCACACAGACGTACACCTGCCTCACACTCACTATACAAGCAAACACACGTAATCCTAAACTTACACGCAGAAGATAAAAGCACAACCCACCAAATAACACACACACCACAGACCAATTATCCAGTCATGCAAAGTAGTGGTCGTAAATATAGCCAGTATCTGGATAGAGATCAATCAAGACAATGCTGTACAGATTCATTGGCGTGGTAACACAACTAGAAGAGTAGGAGTTTTCGGTATCCGAATTGTAACTTGGTCCATGAGGATTCCAGAAACACACTATCTCTCAAAGATTCACACGCACAGGTCAAGAACAACGAAACAGACTGCTCCTCCGATACAAGCACCAGCAAACAACTCCAGGCTATGGCAGTGCGTCAGCTGGCTCGCAGAGCAAGCTGGCTCTGGCACAAATCTCACCGTGGGCACCGTCCTGGCTGTAGCTGGCGCTGGCCGACTGAATGGAGCGCAGGCGCAGTGTGGCAGAGCGCTGCTGGCGCGCGGCGTCGCACGTCTGGTTGGGGTGCCACATGGCTTTGCAGTGATAGCAGAACTCGGTGCCGCAGCCCTCGCGCTCGCAAGTCAGCTTTGGGCAGCTGGCACAGCCCGCAGCGATCACCGCAAACCTAGAAGAAGCACACGCACACGACCTCGCTCAGATCTGTGTAACCGTTTCGGTGACATTGCCAACCTTACTGCATGTTAACCACAGTATTAGGCTCCGGTAGTCCCTCAAGATCTTAAACTGCATCGTTAGAGTACTCCAAAATGATTCCCTTCAGTCCTTATTCTAAAACATTATTACAATTACACTGGTTTACCCAGAAAGTCTCACTGAGTCTCTAGACCCTTTGACGAGGGTCCTGCTAAGGTTCTGCAGTAGGGAGTGAAGCTTGCTATAATGCTACATTAAGGTATTTGTGACTAACCTTCAAAAATTTCCAAATTTGGACCATGACACCGTCACACAATGACCTCCACTTCTTTGAATTGCGTCACAGGATTGTTGGTCAGCAGGGTGGCACAGCGCCTCACAGAAAGAATGGTCTTGCCCGACGCGGTTCGATTCCCGCCTTGGGCGCCTTTCTGTGTGGAGTTTGTGTGTTCACCCCCTGTTCTGCGTGGGTTTCCTCCGGGTTCCTCCCAACACTAAAAAAAAACATTAATGATTTGGCCGATAACGTCATAATATATAGTAATCAGTGTGTGGCGGAGGAGGCGCCGGTAAAGCGCCTGGCTGCCTCCTCCGCCTCTCTGCTCTTTCCTCGCACCTCTGCGTCGTTCTCTCGTCGAAGTAATACCTTCGACATTGACTGAATATGTGCGCGTTAGAAATGCAAATGTATTATTAAATTATTATTATTATTAATGTCCAGATAGAGTACTTTATGGTGACTGCACCCACAGTATGAACTAGGGCAGTTTTCTGGATTTCAATCATGAACCTCTGCAACAAGTGGCAGAAGTGCTGCGGGACCATTTTAAATATAAAGGCCAATTTTACTATGTACTCTTAGATCGTTGAATTAACATTAATGCATCAGATGGATTTTTATGGAATGTTAAAGCAGGCACACCGCACGTCACTCTTAACAAATTGTATTTTATGTAAGTATTACATTTTTTTAAATCTCTTCCAAACTGTATTAGCAGCCAGTGCAATGTATTTACTAGTGAAAAAACCCGCAAATTTACTCACACAATCACCGAACCATTTCCCCACTGAACAATCCACCAGTTTGTCACCTACTCCACACCTCTAACCCAAAAACTCTCACCAACCAACTCGCATCCCCTGCACAGCTTACCCACAGTCTGGCGCCGGGCACCACCGACAGTCCGGATCAGCCACGAGGAAGCGCCGCAGCATGAACTCCTCGTACTTGCCCATGAGGGTTGCGTCTGCCAGGATGCGCTGGATGTCGTGCGGGTTGAGGCGCTCGGCGCACTCTGGGCAGCAGATATTGACACGCGACTCGGAGATCTCGATGCGCAGATACTGTCGCAGGCAGTCGAGGCACGAACGGTGAGGGCAGGAGAGCAGCTCCGGAAAGTGCTCGGCCGAGCGGCGGACCAGACACAGCGGGCACTCCAGCGCGTCCGAGCCGCTCGTCCGCAAGGCACCGGCGCCGCTGCCCGACGCCAGCGGCGCGTCCGACAGCCCATCGCCGGAGCTGGTGGACATCTTGTCGGCGGACACCATCTCGGAATGGATGCTCTCGATGCTGGCGATGACGCCCTCGGGCGCCGGGTCGGCAGGTCGCGGCTTGGGGCCCGGCTTGCGGCCAAAGAGGCCGCGCAAGGAGAAACGGCGCTGCTTGCGCGGTTTCACGATCGAGGGCAGGCTAACGGAGGACGTGGCCGACTGGGAGTCGCGCTCGGAACCCATCCTTTGTCGACGATAGAGGCTCATATCGTGGGAAACGAATCACCGCTGTACAAGACACAGAAATGAGCCACACGGCACGTACGCGCCGTCGTTAATAGGATAAAGGATTCAGAACACAAGATGTAGTAGCACGCTCCATCACTTTATAAATGTGCTATAAGCCCACTTCCTCAAACCAGACTGATGTGCTATTTATGATAATTATGTCATCTATATGGGTGTCTTATAAATAAACTGCTGTTTTCATAATACCCCATGAATAACGTCAATGTGAATTACAAAAATATGCGATCTGTTAGCCAGGCAGGTAAAAAAATGAACTTCCACACAGCAATTACTATGTAGGCATGGGTGTAGTTTAGCAACATCGTCAATGTAAATCTTAAATATGCTTGGACACATAACAAATGAACTCTAGTTGAGTGTTCCATGTGAGTGTTACATAATAATAATATTTAACCCCTGATATCACTGCTTTTTGCATTATTCCCATGAACGGTGTCCATGACCTTCCCACCACATCATCTCTAGCAAAGCCATCGCAGCAGCAATGCGACTCCATAATTTGTTTTTCCGTGTTTAACAAGAAAAGCCTTAAGGAAACTGAAGATTTGCATAAGGGGTCGAGGATTGCGAGTCATTTTACATATTTGACATTTTAGACCGTGACGCAAGTCCAGTATGCATTATTCTTCATCGAATGGTATTGTATGTAGGTTTTGTATGTAGGTTTTTAACAACCACTGAAGCAAATGTCACATAGCATTTAACAGTTCATACAGTGCCATTGGCCTGCCAGATTCAAACTGCGAAAATCTGCAACAAGTGGCAAACGTGCTACCATTGGGCCACATCACCGCCCCTGCTCGAATCACGGTTTGCAGAGTAGATGAGTGGACGATCTAATTGTGTACCCACCAAGAATTCTACAGTGAAATCAAAAGTCTAGCGGAAAACACAAGCTCAGAGTGGGCCACAGGAAAACATACAGGACAACAGCAGTCCACGTATCATATCAGAAGAAAATCAAGCATTGCGCTTTAGAGCAGCAAACGTCTGAGCTTTGTGATTAGGCCAGGGCCGGTGTACAGTGACTCTTATTTAACATAGAACTGCAATGAAAGTTTTCTGCTCTGTTTAATTTATTTATAGGACTGGAACTAAATCAGTGCGAAACATGCCTGTGCCTGCCTGTAGCAAGTTAATCACACAATGTCACACGTGTGAAACGCATGGATAATATCCTGAAGCTTGCACTGCTTAAAAGTGTCCCCGTTCCCAAGCATTTCCACCATTGCCCATATTCTAGGTTTGACTAGGATATTAGGCCCACATGCACTGAACTCTGTGCCTACCCAAGGGTATTTAAAAAAGGCCACGCAGGGCAAGAAAACTTGGTCTATTTTTGGAAACATACCTAAAGGAACACAGGCATATGTGACTTTTCCTCAAGTGTTGCCCTTTGGCAATGAAATGTGTATGTCTCCGATTGCAGTAAAGTGTCGTAGTACTGTCAACTTGCCATAAGACACCATGTCGGCAATTGTTGCACTGCATCTGACGATGCCATGTTCATACACGGACAATGAAAGTTGAGACATGCGCTTCCGTGGTAACACCGTCCATAAAATAATTTCAACTTGTAATGTGGACAGCATTAATTCTCTCGACTGTGCATGACTCAGAAGCCCGAGGCAATACAGACAACCTGGAAGGTAGCCAGGTGGTGAGCTGGCATTACCAATAATTGCATAAGCTTTGCGGTCCTCTAGATATAAAGATGTTTTCAGCAATATAGGGTGATGAATGTTGTAACGTGGGAGGAAACCTGAAGCACCTGGCCAAAACTCAACCGTGCAAGGAGGAAAACTTCTATCCAAATACAGATGGACCAGCTTAAGTCTACATTTGCTGCTTCTGGAAAGACATTTCGTGGCACCTCGACGACGACGAATTTCACATTTGTGAGATCCACCACCTCTGGTCTCCAAAATGCCGGGTTGCAGGCATGCTGTTGGATTAATGTGTTTTCGTCCACGTGACGACATTTAAGAGGAGAGTTTCGCTTTAAGTACTGAACTTTGCCATAATGTCGTCTAAATGTCGGTACACATGGGTTGCTGCTCTGGTACCGCACGCACTAGGTAGGGCAAATACCTTGGCTCGGGTCCACACGGAGACGGCCCATCCTTGCTCGAGTTCGACAATGTCCCCAGTGTAACGTGCTGTAGTGTGGTATCGGCATACAGCCATGTGGTAAATGGCCTTCTCATACTGGATCAATCCCACTCTAGCTTTCTCTCAGACCCCAGTGCTGCCTGACACCATAATCTCTTAAGCCATCTTCAAAACTCTGCTGCCATCACTGCCTTCCATACCTCTGCTGGTTCTGCCCTTACGTCATCCGTTTTCTGCTCTTCACAAAATATCGCGTCTTACTTGGAAAAATAATCTCCAAAGGAATAAATCAGCAACCGAGGCCTTCTGTGCGACCACTCAGTTAGCCTCCTCCTTTACATGTTCAAGCCGCGACTAAATAACTTCCTTTTTCATCAGAACATGACGAATTCCGTACAGTACTGATACAATAAACAAGCCCACTGCTTCCGTATGGCATCTGGATCGATTCGCGCGTAGACTCGATACACATCCACAGCGTGCTGCTGTAATCCTGTTGTTTATTCGCCAGCTCACCATGGCGCCGTTGGATAGGGATGCCAGAACACGTAGCAGCAAGAGCGACAGGGAGGAGAGGAGGGGTGAGGGATATGGACACACATCAGGGTCGCCAGGGAAAGATAGCGGGGCGAGGGACGGCAACGAGGAGGTTGCAGAGGGTAAGCATCAGTGTGAGTTGGGTGAGGAAGGCAAGGAAAGGGATAATGAGGGTAGGAATGGTGAGGAGGGTTGGGAGGGTGAGGAGGAATGGAGGGGGAAGGGCAAGGAAGAGAGTGAGGAGCGAATGGTAAAGAGGGCTCGGAGGAGGAGGGCGGCGAGGGGATGAGTAGGTGGAAAATGGGGATGAGCGTTAGGAAGGAGGAGGATGAGGTGGAGGATGGGGATGAGGTGAAGGATTGGGGATGAGGGGGAGAATGGGGATGGTGAGCATAGGGAAAGAAAGGAAAAAGGTGGAGGGCAAGACGTATGAGAGTAGGGAGGGTGAATAGGTTTAGGAACGCGAGTAGGGTGCGGAAAGTTAGTAGGATGAGAAAGGTGAATAGCGTAGGGAGAGGAGGGCGAGGAGCTGGGAGGGGAGAGGAGGAGCGCGAGAAGGGCGGCAGGAGAGGAAGTTCCTCAGCCCGGGCCCTCCGCTAGGCAAACCAGGCTGGCAGCTTCACCGGGCCTAATCTCCCCTCCCGCGTCTCCGCCGCGCTCTCCTCACCACGCTATCGGCACGCAAGCGTGGCTACAGGCACGTACCGATCGCCAGGCCGCCGGGCTGGGATGTGATGGTGGCGGCGCGACCCGTCACAGCGCCGTGCGAGCCGCCATTCGGGGCGACGTCGCGCCTCAAGATGAGCGCCTCGCCTAACGACAAGAACGGGCCCGTGACGTCACGCGCCCCTCCCGAGACCGGGGGACATGACGTGCGGCGTTACAACAACACTCACACAAACGCGTCACACCCCCATTCGCGTGACAAGGCGGTTCTATGGTACGGCTCTTTTTATGAGTTAGGTCACGTAAAAAAATAAGTGTCGTAACCCCGCCTAACTCATAAAAAGAGCGATACGATGGATAACATTAGTCACGAAAGCCTTCGTGTTCGGCGGTTCTAGCAGGACCGCGTCCCGCCCGTCTGCTCATCCTTGTTTTATGATGCAATTGATAATGTACTGATGGAGGTTTTTCCTGTGGTGGACCGGCGTCCCACCCTGGGTATAGCTCTGCCTTACGCCCTGTGTCTGCCAGGATAGGCTCCGGCTCACCACGAGTCTGTACAGGATTTAGCGGTATCTGACAATGGATGGATATACAGTGTATTATTACAGCAGAAAAATACCCAGTGAGCTTACAAGCGCTTTACAGGATTCCTGTGACACAACACGCGAATTGACAAAAAAAAATAAAAATAACAAATTATACATAGATTTATTGTCCTGACGAAATTTCTCCCGGTGACCTCAGATATTGAAACTTGCTTATCCCTCCCCGCTGGACAACTGTTATAAAGATGTTTGTTCTTCAGAACTGTTCTTTCAGGATAGCCGTCGAGCGCTCGACACGGCTATCCCGAAAGCACAGCTCTGAAGAACAACCATCGTGAATCTAGCCGTGAAAACCAATATCCATCCATTGTCAGAAACCGCTTAATCCTGTACACTGTGTACAGGGACCTATATCAGTTTTTCAGCTTAAGTCAAAACTGACTGACTCATGACGAGGAAACTGGATGAGTGCCAACATTGAGCGTCTCACTGACAAAATTCGTCAACAACACCGTGACCTTCAAAGGGGAAATATAAGGCGACGTTTTGGTCAATGGCCTTTTCTTCACAGCACGTCACTGAGGAGCCAGAGATAGGGTGGATGATATTGTACAGTAGTTGCACTTTACACGATGGGGCGTAATCGGTGAAATGTTCTCTGGTGACCAGTTTTTAAATCGGCATATGAAGTTAAATATGTGTAACTATTGAGATAGACACTCATTGATAATCACACATGTGTAAGGACCGACGTCGACTCTCTTGTCAGGATGAGCCGTCGGGTCTTTTACCACGTTCCCGGGCATCAATTCGAACGCCACGGTCACGAGAGCACACGTTGGTTGGCGTGACTCAGGAGCCGCCGACGCACCCCCCTCCCACATAGATGAAGGTCGAAGCGCGGGCTTCCAAGCAGATTGTCGTTTAATTCACCAGCAAGACTTCTCACATGAACAGCAGTCCGTCACTACGACTGCTCAAGCTTGCTATCACCGAGCTCCCCGCTCACAGGCACGCCGTTTAGTTACAAGCCAGCAGTGGAGCGCAGCAGCGCCCTGTCCATGCCAGCTCCCCAGCTCACACACTGGTCGGGCGGCGCCAGGCACACCCCGGGACACTCCGGCCGCCGGGGCGCTCCCTGTTCTGGACCTCTCACAGAGCCTCGTTCAGGACCTCTCCTCTCCAACGCTCTCCCAGCCGTACCTGGGCGTCCGCCTTTTATGTTGCAAGGCTCTGACGTCACCTCTGACATCACCCCTCCCCTGCTGTTAATGATTAGCGCCTTTAAACTATGTTTAGCCACTATAATCCCTTACACAATAGAGGGGAGGTCGCGGAATTCCATGAGTAAACATTAGGTCATCCTTAATGCCCCCCGAACATGAGGGTGGGAGGAAGGAGTCCCCCATTCCTCCTCTGGCCCCCTCCCTTTCTGGCGAGACGGTGGACTTGCCCAGACTTGCGCGGATTACCTCATTCCCCGTAGGGCGTGGGGTGACTTCGCCCCACCAGCCTTTGATCACAGGTCGTTACACATGTATGGCTACACAATCTCATTTGTATTAGAGGTAACAAGATCCCGTGTCCGCGTGGGTTTTCGCCAGGCACTCCGTTTCCTCCCACAGTCCAAACACATGCAGTCGAATAGATTAACTGGCCTGCGGGCTAAATTGCCCCCAGTGCCCTGTGATGGACTAGCGTCCCATCATGGGTATGGCCCTGCCTTGCACCCTGTGTCTGCCGGGATAGGCTCCAGCTCACCTTGTACAGGATTAAGCAGTTTATGACAATGAATTAATGAATTGTTCCATCTCCAATCACATTCCCCATCTCCATAGGTATATGGTTCTGGGCATTACCGCAAATTTTGCATATCAAATGTTTGAAACAAATCTCATAATGGAAAAGACTCCAAGTTTGGGTAAACAATTCCATGCACATCTTGTTTTCAGCATCTATCGTTCTATTTTCGAGCCTTCAACCTGCAGCACAAACAACGCATGAAAGACAGCACTCAGCACGTTATTGAAACGCTTTATTTGGTATAGCTATAACGGTGAATTTCTATTACAAATGCGTGCTTCATTAAGTACCAACATCAAAAATAGTTAGGTTGGAGCCAGCACTAATCAATCGGTTTTTTTTCGGTGTAATGAAGGCACCAGTAGGCACAGGAATTTGTCTATTCACCTGTGTCCAGTTTGGATGTCAAGAGCACTTGCACAGGGTCTAGAAGAGGAATGTCAATGGAATGTGTGTACACCCTGCAGGGAGGCATCTAGGAAGCATTTGTGCTAAATCCATAACATATCCTGCTCTGCAAACACGTGAAAACATATAAAAACACATGAAGCTTGAATATAATTGAAGACCACCATGTGTACTCAGAAGCCTACGGGTGCAATTACAGTGCAGCCTTGCAATTTGATGGAAGTCTTCAATAAATTACAAAATTTCAGCACAACTATGAAAGTATTTTTTGCATTCATCTATGATGGAAGATGCTTGTGATGTTGTCCAAATTACACAAGGAATTTGGCTAGGACAGTCCTTCGTGTAAAACTCAAATGGCAATCACACTACCGGCACTCGTAACCTCCTCGTCTAACAGTAACCACACTTAATCAGTCTGCTCTAAGTGCTCACATGTCCTCAAATTGGCAATTTCAGCTCTTCACAAGCCGAGGACGGCCCTCTTATTCAGAACCACAACTCCCAGCACAGCAAGGAGTTCAACAGATATGTTCTCATTTGCGTAAAGGCAGATTTTGGATTAAAAAAAAACCACGAAAACAATAAAGTTGTGAAATTATTCCAGTAACGAAGTAAATGCTGTTGAATAGTCGGTGCTTAGTGCTTGCATCTGTTATCCTCCAGGTCCCTCGCTGGAGCTCACAGGCCGGTTCACGGGGCTAGAGGTCCTCTTCCCCTATACCCTCAAATGCGTCGTTGCTGTGCACATTGTCGGCTTTCTTGCTCCCCGGCAGCCTGAGTGAAAGTCCCAAGGAGGAGTCCGTATGTTTGCTCTGATGAACAGCACATTCACGAGCACATATATCTTTTAGAGCATTACTGTCTGACTGAACAGAACATCTCATGCAGAGCAGTTTACACACAAGGCCGTTTGGCTTCCAAAGTAATAATGAGGTGGGTACAAGGGCTTCAGTTTATAGCGCAAGAAATTATCTGTGTTGTTAACCAGTCTGGCACCATGTGGTTATCAGTCAGCAGCCTCAATGACACAATGATAATGGCAGTTGAGAGGCAGACTAATGGCACATGGAGGCGAACGGAATGAAACCCATAGACTTTCGCTGAATTTTGATTTACTGAAAGTGATTTAGAAAAAGGTAAATCACTTTCAGTAATCCTTTCACCAATAACAATGTTTTGGTGCTTTCCTATGTATGTGCTCTGGACCAATATTGTAATTCTTATTGTTTTGGTTTAGATCATGTGTATACAATGTTGGGTGATAGAGAAAGCATAGCTTTCATGGGCATTATAATCACAATCTTAAGCAAAAATACATCATCACCTTTTGTCTTTTTTTTCTCCAATGTACTTTGGGGGAGGCCCAAGAAAGGTTTATATATTAGTGACTGTTATTGGTCGCTAACTACTAAATTGATATTATTATTACACTACCGGATCCCACAGATGATCAAAACAAACACAAGTCTTACCGGAGCTGGTTTGATGGGGGCGTGCTCTCCATTGACCTTTGGGTCTTTGGCTCCGTTCACAGATACCTGCAACGACGCGACACCCTCCAATAGACGTCGACACCAGGAACCCTCCAATAGACATCACCCACATCAGACACTTCCACTCAACAACAAGACCGGGCAGCGGTAGGCTTACCTGAGTACTGTCCGACGCTGCTCCTGAGCTCATCTTCTCCTTGTCTCTCTCAGCTCGCTGCTGCAGGATCTCATTCACCATGGTTTGTAGGCATAGGCTGAGGGCGATGGCCTGAAACATACGTATGCATACACCCCACACACACACGTAAAACATGTGCTATATACGGTCGTACGACCAGTCTGGTTGACCTGTTAATTCCACCAATAAGTAATAGAGGCTCAATAGTAATTGCTTAAAGGTTTGTCTTCAGGCTAAAAGCTGTTAATGCCCACCACGGAAAAACCTATAATATTAAGTTGTTTGTTTTCTTAGCTGAAGGTACTTATCTATAAAACCCTAAGAGCTGAATGTGACTGCAGTGGGAGAGGCCATCTAAACAGAGACAAGGATGCTATTATGTAACGTGACGTCCAAGCTACGTGTGGGTCACCTGCTGCGTGCGGAGCTTGATCCAGCGCAGCGTGTCGGGCCGCACCAGGTACTCAAAGGCCAGTTCCAAAACACTGCCGGAGGCCCCCTCTGTTCCGCCGCCCTCCTCACCACTTACCAAGATCTGTGCCACAGCATTCGTAACAACAACGGCAGCAACAACAACATCAGCTGCAACGCAAATGCAAAACACACTGCGCTGCCACGCGTCCCCCACACGCTTAATGTCAAGATGGCGCCAAGACCAGAGCAGCGGATCAACCTGCCGACAGTCATCGCCTACTTTAAACAAACTCAAATTAATCACTAGCGTCATCGTGGAAAATCTATATTCACAATGCAAAAAAGAGGACAAACTCTAAGTTGCTAGCGCGAGCGTGTTTAAACACACGCATCTGACCGTACGCACGTGCGAATGTGTATGCCCGCTCCCAAATCAAAGACTGCACGCGTGACATTAATACGTGAACGCGCACGCTCCCCCGGTGAACGCACCCGGCTGGTGACGGTCCAGCTGCGGATGCGCGTCACCCTGAAGGTGCCCTCCTCCGTGGCCGCCTGGCCGCCGGGGCGAGTGGAGCGGCACGCCAGGACGCCGCCGCCGACGCGCACGGTGGCGCGGCTGTCCGGCTCGGGCCAGTCGCACTCACACTCGTCCATGCGCACGCAGCCGTACTGGGGCAGCGACTGTGCGGCTCGCAGGAACTGCACACGCACGCACGACAACAACAACCGCCGTTCGCCACTAACTAGCGGTGTCACCACGGTGCCTGTGCTGGGCCAGGTGCACCTGGAGGCCACGCAGTGTCGAAGGCTCGCTGACAGGAGGTCATGGGACAGACCCAGGCACACACACACGCACACGCGTGGCACCCGTTGTGCTCAGCTGTCGGCACGGGTGGCGCAGTGGTAACATCTGCACCTCACAGAAAGAATGGTCTTGCCCGAGGCGGTTCGATTCCCGTCTTGGACGCCTTTCTGTGTGGAGTTTGTGTGTTCTCCCCCTGTTCTTTGTGGGTTTCCTCCGGGTTCTCTGGTTTCCTCCCACAACGTAAAAAAACCCACTCATTAATTAGTTGGCCGATAACATCATAATGCTCTTCCACTGGAAATTCGTTCAGCGCAGTCCTTGAACATCTTCAAATCTAGTCTTAAGACTTATTTGTTCCGTAAAGCCTTCAAGCCGTCC
>JAZEWU010000036.1:31922-48920 GCA_036362915.1 Geotria australis
GGTTCAGCCTTAGACAATTGCTGCGGGGTTCCGACAAGCAAGACCTCAGTTTTTTCACCATTTCGTTTTAGAAAATTTGAATTGAGCCAGGCTTTCACAGTAGACAGTGAAGAAGACATGCAAAGACCAGACGCATTGATGGATGACTTTTGATTCCAATCAGGCCTCCAGCACCCCTTGCATGCATTCCCCATCCCCCTATTATCTATTAACTCATCTGAATGAGAGCTGCATGCTCGTGAAAATAACCCAATGCCAGCACTCCCATCACTGCCCTTATCCCCCCTCCCTAAGTAGGCAGAAAACTGAGCTCTAGTCGGTGCTGTCGCCCGCAGGTGTCCAAGGTGTTCCTGGGTGCCCACGCCCTCCTGGCCAATGGCTACGTGATGTCGCGGCTGGGCAGCTCCCAGGTGGCGCTGGTGGCCAAGGCCTACAACGTGCCCGTGCTCATCTGCTGCGAGACGTACAAGTTCTGCGAGCGCGTGCAGACCGACGCCTTCGTGTCCAACGAGCTCGGTAAGCGGCGCTCGTCCCCGCTCGCTCACCAGCGTGACGTTCAAGATCTTGTTGTAGCTAAAGACACCGATTTTACAGCACCTCCTGCTCTCTGCCAAATCCTGCAGCTGCTGCACGGGAGACACGGTGACCTCCAATACCTGTCCTGACAGTCTCCCACCACCTGTTCTTAGACACTCCGACACACAAAGATCTGCACTAGCGGTATCCCACAATCCACTGTTGGGTCTTCCACTTGGTCGCCAGACTCTTAGAGACCGCGCCAAATTCTGTGTCGGCATTATAACATGTAATTTGCGAATTGACGATAGCTAACAGCGCCTGCCCCAAAAATATTTAAAGGCTATATGGGGATCTTTGCCTTTGTGCATGTACTAACGTTGGTTTGCTCTTCAGGGCTGTTCTTTCGGGACAGCTGTGTCGAGCTATCCTGAACAAACACCTCTGAATAGCAACGATGACGAATCGAGCCGTGAAAACTTACATCGGTCCACGTGGCAACGTGTCGACGTGCATGAACATGCGCTCGTGTGTGTGCGCGCGTGTCCGCACGGGGGGTACTGCGTCCCAAGACGACCCAGACCACCTGGTGTGCTCGCGAGGGGACGAGACGCCGCTGAGCGGCTGGCGCGACATCCCGAGCCTCAAGCTGCTCAACCTGGTGTACGACGTGACGCCGCCCGACTTCGTGGCCATGGTGATCACGGACGTGGGCATGATCCCCTGCACGTCCGTGCCCGTCGTGCTGCGCGTCAAGAGTGACGACTGAGGGCGGCGACGACCGAGGGCGGCGGCGCCCGCCTCGCGTCTCCTCCGGTCACCGCGGAAATTTCTACCGCGCGATTTCCCCCGGGGCCCGCGTGCGTAGCCGGGTCCGAGTAACGGATGACAACTTTGCTCTGCTCGCGACTCCACCGCGGCGTGCGTGCACACACCATTGCCAAAGATGTTCGTGTGTGCACACGATTGTGTGCGTAATAAAGGGTGCGAGTTAACATGCGCTGGACTCGTAGCTGCCCGCCGCTCACTGCACGTGTGGAGATGACACCGGTGGCTGTACACAACTTGACATTTGGTTGGGAATTCTATAGGGTCGTCAAAAGTATGCTGTAGTTTGAATTATGTGTATTTAAGTTTTCACTTAATCTGGTGTCACAAAACACGTACAACTTGGGAGTTTATTACTGGTGTGTACAGGAATAATCCACATACTTTTGAACAATTGAAGGCAGAAATCACAGCTGCTGTGGAGACATAATTGAACAAACAGACTGAGCAGGGCTCCGCGCCTCCGAATCAACAGGTGCAACGCGCCCGGAGAAAATGCGCGCGTTACAAAAGTAGATTATTATTATTAATTATGGAAATTTACAGTCGACATCTGCAAATGATATTGGATGCACAGGGATCACAGAAAATGTTTGACCCAATTAAAATCTCAGTACTAAGTGAAATATTTCGACAAGTATAGGCAAATCAAACTAGAGCTTTTTTGATGACCCTGTATGTATTTTGGTCTAAAACTGCCCTTGTGTTTACTGTAAACAGGTTATTCAGCAGGAACAATATTTAACCTCAGTTTTAAGTGTTGGTGAAAAACAGCCTTGTTGCTGCCTATAGGTAGAGCACACGTGTTAAAAGTTCACAACTACATCCCCATTTGGCTGGGAGTATAAGTTTGGAACACTTAGTGTAAATTTGCTTTAAACTGCTACACATATCCACGTTTATCTTTTCCATTGGAAATAGTTTTCACATTTAGCTTGTGTGTCTGCTGTGGTGATACCATGTTCATCACTGGGGCTATGCAGGAGGACTGAGGCAGTGCTGACCAAGTGAAGTGTTTATTGCATCAGTAATATGCAGCAGGTACTGTAAACGGTGGGTGAGCAGGCACGCCGATTCGCCCGCAAGGCAGCAGCGCTAGCGGAGGCTTCGGCCTATTGACCTTGTGCTGGAACAGAAACATTCGCGTGCATTAAACTCTTGAGCCGGTGGCAGAGCGGTGACGCGTGGGTCCAAGCGTTCCCAGCGCAACGATGGCCGTCATTTCAGATCATTGTTTACCTTGGTGCAAAAAGGCACCATCCTGGTTCCCACCCGTGCATGCACCGAATTTAGAGACCACGTTTACCAGCTGTACAAACTTGATACCGAATTTACCAGCCGAGTTAAACGGTCGTGTACAGACACCAAGTGCAAGTTATCAGCCAAGTGTACCCTCCTGTGGAGTGATGCCGAATAGAATCTGCAGTGGCAGAAAGCAAGAGAAGATTGAGGACCGAAAGAAAGGAGACGAGAGGTCAGGTAGGTGGAAATGCCTATTGCGGAGGGAGAGTGGCCCCAGCACAAACTAATCTGTGTTTAGTGGCACAAACCGAGTGAAATTCTCAATTTCCCTTCTCGAGTGCCTTATCAGGAGGTGCGTGTCACTAAGAGGGACGTGACAGTCATTTCACCCGGGCAGGGTCAGCTCAGGTCTTGGAAGGAGTGGCCGGGGTCATGACCCGCAGGGTGAGGTGACGCGCCGGGAAGGAAGGAAGGAAGGAAGGAGGAGCCCTGAGCCGGACACTCGAGTGAAATCGCGACCCTCGGAGACGCCGACCCAGGCCGGCGCCTCGCACCCCGCGACGCGTCACAGGAACACGACCAGGTCTTTACTTTGTGCGCGAGCGAAGGCCGCCTGGATGCTGGCGAACACGACGTCGGGAGACTGCGCCGCGTCCACTGCCGTGTGCAGCCCACGCCGCTGGTAGTACCCGACGAGGGGGCTCGTCTGCGAGTGGTACGAAGCCAGCCGCGACGCCAGCGCCTGCTCGTTGTCGTCCGAGCGGTGGATGAGAGGCTCTCCCGTCACCTGCGACGCCGCGGGGAAACGCGACACGGTGGTTCAGGAAAACCGGATTTGGGAGCGATGGACCTGACCGCCCGGAGGCGGCACAGGCAGCGGCAAGCACGTGAAGGCGGCACAATGGCACGGCGAGGGCTGGCACTTACGTCGTCGCGCATATGCACCATGGGGGGATTGAACTCCTTGTGGTAGGAGCGCCCACTCTCCCTGTGGATCAGCCTGGGACACACGACCGGCAGACAAGACGGACCGTGCTAGGTTACGGCACATCGCTAAGAACTCAGTGACCCAACATCGAATCTCGGCCGTGGTTAACGTCAGTGGCGAGGCCGAGGCATCCCTCCCCAGGTTGGCTCGGTCTTAAATGAGTACCCAACGTGATGTGTATACATCGGCACTGGGGACACAAAGGTGGCCGGGTGTGCTGTTCGCCACACCACTTCATACACCGAGCCGGCCGTCAAAGGTACTTGCTGACAATACTTGCCCCAACCGCCCGTGCAGGCTACATGGTGCATCTTCCTGTTTGTATTTGATTATAAATGTTGGTATGATCGTGGTTATGCGGTTGTGGTTTGCTCCCGTACCGGCCACAGATACGACGGATGAGCAGGGAGTCGTCCACCTGGAACTCGATGACGGAGTTGAGTTTCTCTTTTCTCTGATCCAACAAATCATCGAGCTGCGGATCACAAAACCACCTTCAGATGATACTCACCTCGTCATCACACCCGCTCGCGACACTCACCACACACCTCTTGAACACACCACTCAACTTGTCATTCACCACTCGCCCATCCACAACTTACTTACTCAATTCACCACTTGGTTACCCTCATTCATCACCACACCAATTACCCTCTCACCACACGACACCACATGCCACCTCACCACGCAACTCACCCACTCACCCGCTCCCCCCACTCACAGGAGTCCGCTGCTTACCATCTCGGCCTGGCGCACAGTGCGTGGGAAACCGTCCAGCAAGAATCCCTTACTGCACGCCGGGCTGTCCAGGTTCTGCTCGATCAGCTCCACCACCATCCCGTCGCTCACCTGCACACACACGTGTGCACACACGCACACAGCCTCAAATAGTGAGTGTTTCTTCGTGTAAACGTCAGCATTAGGTAGACAAAGGCTGACGTGGCGTGGTGGGGGCCACAGCGGCCTCTCACGCATCGTGCCGGCCTTAATAGGTGCTCGCAAACAGCAATTGCGGCAGGGTGGCGCAGTGGTAACATGTGCGCCTCACAGAAAGAACATCCTGCCCGAGGCGGTTGGATTCCAGCCTAGAGCGTCTTTCCGGGGAACCCGGGTTTCCTCCACGTTCCCCGTTAACTTTCACAACTAAAAACACTCATTACTGAATTGGCCGATAACATCATAATATATAGTAAAGCAGTGTCTGGCAGGTTGGCGCCGGCTGACCGCCTGGCTGACTCCTCCCCCTCCCCGCGGTTTCCTCGCTACGCCTCCGTATCTGCGCCTCGTCCGTGACCAGGCATGGAATTTGTGCGACGCGTTCTACGTTGTATTATTATGAATCCCCCCCAGCATTCTGGCGAGCTGCCACGGGGGAGCGTCGCGCGTGGGAACGAGCGCCCACCAGCTTGCCGGCGTCCATCGTCTCCTTGAGGCGCTTCCCCAGGAGGGAGCCGCTGGATACCATGGCGCGCAGCATGTCTCCCGTGGACAAGTGGCACACGCAGTGCTCCTCCGCCAGCCGCGGGGCCTGCAGCACACACGCGTCATACGCAACACCGTCGTGCACTGAACGTGTCATACACTGAACGTGTCATACACTACTAACGCATACATTATACAGTACACACACAATAACGAGTGGCAGACGCAGTGCTCCACTGCCACCCGCGGGGCCTGCAGCACACACGCGTCATACAACACACCACCGGCATACGCTACACATACATTATGCACACGCTCATCATACACCACTAATGCACACATTATACACATACTATTCATTAAATCATTCATTGTCAGAAACCGCTTAATCTTGTACAGGGTAGCGGTGAGCTGGAGCCTATCCCGGCAGACACAGAGCGCACGGAACGACTATACCCAGGATGGGACGCCAGTCCATCACAGGGCACCAACGGCAATTTAGTCAGCAGGCCAATTACCCTATGCACCAGCATGTATTTGGGCTGTGGGAGGAAACCAGAGTGCCCGGCGAAAACCCACGCAGACACGGGAGAACATGCAAACTCCACATAGAAAGGCACCGGAGCCAGGATACGAACCCGGGGATTCTTGCTGTGAGGCGGCAGCCCTACTCACCGTGCCGCCCCTACATACATTATACACACACACAAAAACGTCAAAGACTACATTTGGGGTGGTGACACTGGTGGCGCTATATCCGCTTGTTCCATATCAAACCCAGCAAACTGCCTGGATTAACACTGTGGGCGTACTAACATTGTGCGTCAATCTGCACATGCCTTTGACCTCACATGAATGGCAACATGTGGTGACAATTTGGTATTTTGGGATGAGGTTTCATAGACTGCCACCCTGTAAAAAAAATCTGACAAAGCTAAGGTCCCCCTGTATAGAGGTTGATGTTTAAAAGTGTATTATTACAGCAGAAAATACCCAGTGAGCTTGCAAGCTCACTGGGTGCGGGATTCATTCGACACAACATACGCTCATATGGCCTTTAACAGCCTGCTTGGGCAAGTGCTTTGGGTGCTTTGGGTCAGCACTTAACAGTTCTTTGGCGACCTTTGGGTGAAGGGCATGTTAAAATCTAAAATATTATTATACACGAACGTTCACACACTATGTCCGCACCTTTAACCACACCCGTTATGTAAACTTTGTACAAAAAAAATGAGTGAATCTTTCATACACATTCAGATACCAACTTACACAGAGAGATTATCAGCCAGCGACAGAGATGGATAAGAGATAGATAGGGCACTATCATAACTACAACCACCACCAGCACACATTCGCCTGCGGGAGCTTGCCACGTCCCCCCACGGTGACTGTTGCCAGACGGGGATTGTGTAATGCACAGAACACAGCCAACGGCCGCATTTGTCTCCCTAGTGGCAATGTTTAGAAACCGCACCACCGCTCCCCAGACACCCGCGCAGATTGACGCCGGCAAGCGGGCAGGCTTGCACGCCGCGGGGCCGGGCTCGCCCTGGTCTCGCCACTGTCCCCGCGCCCTTTGCCAGCGTCAGGAATCCGGGCCCGCAGCATTACCGCTGCAGGGAGGGGAGGGAGGCCCGGGTCACCACTGACGCGTACTGAGCCCGAGATGGGACACATTCCAGGGCCTCTCCCTCCCCTCTTCCCTCCTTCCATGTCCTCGTATCACCACCTCACCACGCCACCCTCTACCCTCCTCGTAACCTCCACCTCACCGACCCGAGTGGGCCAAGTGGGCCTTGAGGTTCAAAATGCTGAGAAGCCCTGCTTTTAACCTGTACCCTCCCTTTTACCCGTGAGCTTTGCCCTTCTGCCACCTGTCACTCCCCTCGCCCGACCTCCCTCTCCTCACCTCCTCTCCCCTCCCCCCATCTCCCTTCACCAAAGATCCCCCGTATAGCCTTAACAGACTGTAGGGTTAAGTGCCGTAGCGAGCACCTATAAAGGCCAACACGGCACATGAAGAGGTGGGTCACCAACACCACGCCTGGCCGCCTTTGTCTCCTTAAAGGCAACGTTTACACACCGCACCTAGAGGAGGCCCAGGGACCGGTTCAGAAAATCGAACTCGGGCGGCCAGGTTTGTAGCCCAGAGCGCTAACCACTGAGCTATCGCTCCCCCCATCAGCACCCAGACCGTCACCTCCACCCTCCGTGGCCTCACCTGGGTCCCCTTCCCGGCTCCGGGCGGCCCGAGCAGCACCGCGCGGATCCCGCGGCGCATCTCGCCGGCGAACGCCGCGCCGCGCCCTGCGCCATGCTGCCCGTCAACCTGCGGCGCCATGAGGACACGGGAGACGAGGACGCGTGTGGAGACAAGAGGACGTGACCCGGAACCCCGTCACTCGGGTGGCACGGAACTTAAAAGCCGTCATTTGACTAAAGCCGCCCCCTGCGTGGACGTCGCGATCGAATCATTTCCGCCCATTCGACTGTATCACGTGCCGCATTTGAACTTTACGCGCGCGCTGGGGTTATATAGTCCATCCATCCATTTTCTAAACCGCTTGTCCTGGTGAGGGTTGCGCTGGCAGCAGTCCAAGGAGAGTGGACCAGACATCCCTTTCCCCAGCAGACCGAAAGAACGAGATCGCGGATACAAGCGGCAGAAATGAGGTCTCTCCGCAGGGTTGCTGGGCTCACTCTCCGTGACAAAGTGAGGAGCACAGAAATCCGGGACAACCTCGGAGTAGAGTCGCTGCTTATTTGGATTGAGAGGAGCCAGTTGAGGTGGTTCGGGCATCTGGTAAGGATGGCTCCTCGGGAGGTATTCCAGGCGCGGCCCAATGGGCGGAGACCTAGAGGCCGACCCAGGACGCGCTGGGGGGGGATTATATCCTTCGGCTGGCCTGGGAATCCCCCAGGGGTTATAGTCCTGGTTTTAATTTTTAAAGATGCTCAGTCGGGATCTCAACGAGGACCAGGGTGGCAACTATCTGTCTGGCAGCGACCAGGGCGGCGAGGTAAGCACCATACGGCTGTATTTCTGTGTGGAGTTAGCATGTTCTCCTTGTGTCGTGAAGACAAATACATGAAGAAAAGACACGAAGACATGAAGAAAAGAAGACAAGACATGAAGCCACGCATGACGTCATGTCTCATCTTCCCTCCAAACACCCTGTTGTGCATGTGGGATGTAGGGTCTCCGTGTGAGAGAACGCTCGTAGGAACACCGCCCTAATTGGAACAGCTCCCCAGCGGTAGGGTCCCTGTGATGGGTCACCTCTCTGCTCCCCCCGTGGGGTGTGGACTGTATGCGGCGGCGGCAGCAGTGACCCGACCCCCCTGGGGGAGATTTCGCCGTGCTCGCTGATATCACGCGGGGATCCGCTTATGTCGGTCCCACTGGCACGGCGGCTTTATCCTGTAATCCTCCCTGAAATTGGGACGCGATGCGCCCTCCGTACCTCCCGGCTGCGCTCGGGGATTACACACCCCACAACTGTGGTCATTCGTGACCCCCGCTCCGAGCTTCGCAGACGAGAACAGGCGTATCCCCCATCATCAGCCGGCTGATGCAGCCTGAGCGGCCGATATTCACAGCCACACTGCCGATGGAAAACGATGGTATTACGAGGCTATATTCAAACGCAACCATATTTTAAGACAACCTGCAGAATATGTGGCCATATTCAGAGATGCAGTCGGGCAGCGTGAATAAAAATTAAGGTGTTGAATCTGGACTTCAGTATGGACGGGGAGTCGACTGCAGGGGTGGCTGGGAGGAGGGAGTCCCCAGACAGCTCATGTTCACACATCTGAAAGCTGATTTTAAAACATATGTTCAGAGCTGACGTTCACACATCCGTTGATCCCCACCACAGCTGATGTCCACGTGCTCGCCAAGTCACTTCCACCCCCTCGCGCCGCTCAGCGTCGTTATTTTTAGTCGAATTACCGGCGCCCTTCATGGAGCAAACGTTTACGCAATTCGCTGAGCGCCCCTTGAATTGCTGAAATGCTAAACGCACAATCGCCGGGGGATTACAGCACTTGGGGTCCCAGCTGGAACCCCTCCCTGCCTCCACACTCTCACCTGGGTTAGGCTCTCACACAACCACCCCACCCCCCACGCTGCCCAGGGAAAGGGCCCAGGTATAGGGCAGCGATTGGAACAGGTGAGGGAAAGGGTAAGGACAGACGGGATGAGACTGGGCGCAGAGGTAGACAGTACAAGGTTCCACGGTGCGTTTAATGACCACGCCGCGTTTATTGCGCCAGCGTGGGACGGAATGCTATAGAAGAAATGTCGCAATGCTTCACTGTAAACTGATCATGCACAACACCTACCGGGCCCCCCACAACCCACACAGGTGCCCCCCACCTCCGTACTCTGTGCGGACGAGACTCCTCATGCTTTGTAACCCCCTCATTGAGTTATGTTTTTCCAGGACACAAACGCTCCAAACCCCCCTAACCCTGATTCAATCCCCAGCGGTGAGACGTCCATCCCACACATGAATAGTGAGTGCTGCCCACTCCACAGCGCAGACTCCAGCTTGTCCCCCAGCAGCCCTAAACATATATCCTCACATCAAACCCCATTGCGCCAAGAGAACCAGGCTCGAGAATGGCGGCATGGAGAAAAATACTTGATGAGGTTGTGGGAGTGTGGAGGGCCTTACATTACGGACGTCACTACAAAAATAGTTAAAATACAAAACCACCTCCACAGCCTCGCTCTTCTTACACAGGCTGGGGCTGTTCCCCATACTCGTCATGCCAGTCCTCGTCCTGGAGCCCACGACGGTCCGCATGGCTTCACGTGGTTCCACACCACGCACCGTGCCCAGCACAGAGCACCATGTACTCGGGCGCACGTGGGCTCACGAACAACTCCAAATTCACTAACTACTCCAGGAAGTTCAATACAAAGACCGGGTTCACCATTGACTCAAACGTCACAAGTGACTCAGGGTTCACCAGTGATAACCGCGTTTAACAATTACACCAACCACTCCAAGTTCAACACTTAAAACCAGGTTGACTAATAACTCCTGGTTCAACGGTGACTCCAGACGAGAACGTCCCGCCCGCGGCACCATCACATATTCAGGATGCGTCCCACCGTGCTGCCCTCACACGACCCCGCACGGACACACGACCCCGCACGGACACGCGACCGCAACGTCACGGCAACACAAAACCATTGACCGGAGCTGTTAGTAGGGGCCGCGCTGGGGTCAGCATTACGTTTTCCCCCGACCAGCACTGACTGCCAAGATGAGCGCCAGAACGCAGTCTGACTCATCTGAACCCTGACAGCAGCCTGGTGGGCCAGTCCAGATGAGACGATTAGTTGATCAAGTGTCTTAATCAATTAAACATCATCGGTGGTTACGCAAAACATGTGAAAGCTGACATTAAACATTCTTTGAACTAATTTCGTGTCGGTCGAGTAATGGAACCGGTAATTGCGAGAGTAATTGATTACTTAAATAATCGGTTATCCCAGATCAAGTTCTGAGCTGGTCGTTCAAGACAGCAATGCTTGCAGGACCCTATGTCAAGAGAATCATAACAAGGCAGCAGCAGCCGCTCCCATACACTTCATTGGAAGAATCATTATAAATAATCTCTATAAATTTAACGCAACATTAGCAATCTGTGTAGCGTCCGTCAAGACCCCACAGGGCAAGAGGCGTCATTTGATTTCCCCGGATATTCCCCGAGCTGAAGGTTTCGGCACCGCCCACGTCACCTGCAGCTCCTCACGCTGCCCCCTCAACACGATACGGATACACGCCAGGCAAATAACACTCACACACCTAAGACGACGCTATCGACTGAGCCTCAGTACAGTACCGGTGAGGACGGATGGCGGTGGAGCGACGAGCAGGATCCTGCTCCACCGGACGCTACCGTAGTCTTGCCCGGGCTGGAAGAAGCAACCATAGCAGTGGTCCACCAAAGAATGGTGCTTTCATCACCCCCCACCCCCCCACTGCCACCGCCTTGACCTTCAGGGAGTGTCCCTCTGTGGTGCGTGGACACGACGTGTCGCGTGGTACATGCATAAGACGGAATGTCGTTTGGTAAGTGGAGTGCGGCGTGGTGTGTCCAGGTACACGCGGTGAAGTGTGTGAAGGTACAAGTGCAGCAATTTAGGACGTGTGGTGTAGCGCATGCATTAGACGGAATATAATTTGATAAATGGAATGCGGCGAGGTGTGTGGCACGTGTGAGTCGTGCATCGAGTGTGGTAATGTGAGGTTTGGTGCATGACACATAGGTGTTGTACACGTGGTGTGGTACTTGAAGAGTGATACGGTACGTGTTGTGATATATAGGGCGTGGAAGCGTGTGATGTGACACGATACGCGTGGCGACGTGCGGTGCGACGCACTGTGGTATGCGCGATATGGCACGCACGGTGCGAGGTGATGCGATACACACGGGTTGGTACGCAAGGTGGGGTGCGCCGCGTGCGGTGCGATAGGCGCGGTGTGGTACGCAAAGTGTGGTACGATGCGCGCGGTATAGTATGACACGCGGCGCGCTTGGTACACACACTGTGGTACGTGAGGTGTGATACGGTAAGCGAGGTATTGCGAAGTACGCGGGGCGAGGCTGGACGAGCGCTGGCCTCCTCAGAACTGCGTGGCACCGGACGGGTCGCACTGCAGCAGCCGCACGATCGAAGGATCGTTCTTGGCTCCAGCAATGAACTCCTCCAGGGAGAGTTTGCCTGATGTGCACAAACACCCAGTTCCAAACCGACACACACACACACACACCAACACAGCAACACACAAACAGTAATAAACTCGTATAAACAGTAATGTAACCATAGAGACAACAACCCGCGCATCAAAAATACACAGCAACAGGCATGACCGCACACACCAATAATCACAGACCATCACAAGCGTGCACTCATGCTCTGACAGCAGTTTTGTGAGGGGCTGCCCACTGAGCTAAGCAGCTGAGGCTAAACCGCACTGCGGCTGAGTGCACGGCCGGAGGGGGTGGGGTGCGCGTCATGTCACTACACCCTACCATCGTGGTTTTTGTCCATCTGCCTGAAGATCTTGTCCGTGCGTTTCTCCGGGGTCGATTCATCCTCTGGCATCTTCATCACGGAAGACACCATCTTGTAGATGGCCTACAGATGGATGGAGCATGCAAGAGAATTCTGCAAACACTTACTTACTCTACATCACCACCTCCTCCACCGCCCCCTCGCCTGCAACACCTCCACCACCACATCCTTTACCGCTCACGGACACCACTTTCCACGCACCCCGCCCACCAAAGGTCAAGACAAAGATCCCCCGTATAGCCTTAACAGACTGTAAGGTCAAGTGCCGTTAGAAAGCACCTATAATAATAATAATAGCGTTTTATATAGCGCCTTTCACCCGAGGGTCACAAAGCGATGCACAAGGGCCGCGAAGAGAACGGCATGTCAACAATGAAAGAAAAAAACAACCAATAAAAACCAAAGGAACAAACCAAATTAAATGATTAAGGCTTCTTCGAATATACCGAAAGGTCGTGAAACTGGTAATCTTAAGAGCGGCAAAAATCTGCCAGCGTCCCCTAAGATGGCCGTTACTTCCTTAAAGACAACCATGGAGGGAGACAGGGAGGGAGGGGGAGACATAGGGACACAGAGACGATAGCGATGATTCCATGCTCCCTTACTCGCTGAAGTAGTAAAGAATTTAAACGTTTTGTTCACGTGACAAACCTTACTAATTGGCTGTGCCTCCAGTGCCTTGCGATAGACTGGCGTCCCATCCAGGGCACAGCCCCGCCCTGCGCCGTGTGCCCGCCGAGACAGGCTCCGGCTCACCGCAACCCCGCACAGGGCCGTTTGGCCCTGTGCCGCTTGGCCCTGTGCGGGGTCGCTTGGCCCTGAAGGTCGACACGGCACACGAGGAGGTGGGTGACCAGCACCACGCCCGGCCGCCTTTGTCTCCCTAGTGGCGATGTTAACACACCGCACTAGGTACTCATTTGAGGCTGAGTCGACCTAGGGGAGGCACATGACCGGTTCTGAAAATTGTCACTGGTGTTGGCCGTGAGCGGGATTCGAACTCGGGTTGCAAGGTTTGTAGCCCAGCGCACTAATCACCGAGCCACCCCGCCCACCACCACCACCACCACGGCGCCGCTCACCTGGACGATCTCCAGCATCTCGTCCCGGCTGATGTAGCCGTTGCCGTCCAGGTCGTACATGCTGAAGGCCCACTTGAGCTTCTGCTCGAGCTTGCCGCGCGACGTCACGCTCAGCGCGACGATGAACTCGCGGAAGTCGATGGTGCCGTCGCCGTTGGCGTCGAAGGTGCGGAACACGTGCTCGGCGAACTTGGATGCGTCGCCGTACGGGAAGAAGTTACCGTAGATCTTCTTGAATTCGTCAACCGTGAGGCTGCCGCCCGGACAGTCCTTGAGGAAGCCCTTGTACCACTCCTGCAACTCCTGCTCCGAGAACTCGGTGCTCTCCCGCAGGTCCTGAAGCGCCTCAGGCCGTAACTTGCTATTCTGCTTGCCCATGTTGGCCCCAGCCCTGCACCTCCTGCTAGGGGAGAAGGGGGGCAGCCCCCGGGGGGATATCAGAGCGGATAGGCAGTGGTGAACCACGAGGGAGACCACGGGGACACCGTGGAAATAATCGAAGGGGAAACGCGCATAGCAAGTAGAAAAGCATGTGTGCACACCATGGGGATGGTCCATGGAAATAACAAGGCGACACCCATAGGGAAGCGAAGGGGGACACACGGGGACATCAAAGCGCCACAACTGGGATCAAGGGGAAATGTGGGGTCTTTACGGATACATGAAGGGGAAATCATGGGAACAAATGTGAAGGACATACTAAAGGGACCCTCAGGAACGCTGTGGGGCCTCACAGTGGCGTGAAGGTGCCATGATTCACGTTCACTCAATGGGGTTCACTCACTGGGTCACCTCACTCACTCACCGACCGTGTCACTCACTCACTCACTCACCGTGTCCCCTCACTCAATCACCCACCGGGTCCCCTCACTCACCCGGTCTCCTCACTCACCCACCGTGTACCGTCACTCACTCACTCACCGGGTCCCCTCACTCACCGGGGTCTGGGTCCCCTCGCCTCCCTCGCCTTCCCGTGTCTCTAGGCCCCGCGCCGCCTCCGCGCCTCCCGGGGTCTGCAAGGCCGCGTTGTTGCCGCGTGCTCGAGGGGATGCTGCGAGGGCCGAGGGGGTCGCGGGGACTCGGCGGGAGAGGGGGGGACCGAGGGGGTCCGCGGGGGATCGAGGGGATCTTGGCTCCGCGCTCCGGGATCAGTGGCGGCGCGGATATTCCAGGGGGCGGGGCCACACCGGGGGGCGGGCGGGGCCGCGCTCGTGACGTCACGGGAGCCTCGGCTGAGAGATCAGGTCGTGAGCATCATCTCTACACACCCCACTGGTGACTGATACATCCGTCCATCATTGTCACAAACCGCTTAATCCTGTACAGGGTCACGGTGAGCCGGAGCCTATCCCGGCACACACAGGGCACAAGGCAGGGCTACACCCCTGATGGGACGCCAGTCCATCACAGGACTGTGGGAGGAAACCGGAGTGCCCGGCGAAAACCCACGCGGACACAGGGAGAACGTGCAAATTCCACACAGAAAGGCACTCGAGCCGGGATTCGAACCCGGGACCTTTTTGCTGCGAGCCGGCAGCGCTACACCACTACGCCCTCATTACACGTGTGAGGAACCCTTTCCGGTCCCTCTTCACCAGCAGCCAGAGCCGTCCGCGCTGCTCCGTCGTCTTGGCGAAGGGACGTCGCGGTCCCCGCGCATGGCGCGGGCTCGTGATGACAGGATATAAGGGGAAGGCACGAGACAGTCGGGGCCAGTCGTCTTGGAAGAGCTGATCTACTGCTGGTCTAGACGGAAACGGGCGTGCGCCGGGACCACGGGAATCCGAGCTGCGGAGATCGCCGAACAACTGTCTGTACGAAACGCTGCCCTGTGAAATATTAAACTTCGAGTTGCTGGGAAGACTGCACGCTCCGGACTCTGGCTGATGTGAGGATGACGCGGAAACGCAACAGCAGGTCTCGGCGCACGCAGGATGAAGAAGGAGCACAGGCGACAGCGGAAAGCTGGTGCCGTGAGCCCCGAGAGCTGGGCGCTCCACTTCATGACGGCAAAACCAGGGGACATGACTGTCATACGACACCCGACGGTACATCCTGACACGATGCCGGGTGGGTCACTACACAGACAATTCCACAATAGTTTCACAATAATGCTTGTCTACTGCTTGGTTCTCTGTTGAAATAAATATATGAAATCTAAGATTAAAATTGAAGAGCATTATTGCAACATTCATTGGAAGGATTGGGTGCTTTTCATCAGTGTGGGGGGTCCCAGAATCACTGAGACCGCCCCTCTATAGGTGATGAAATCATAATAATCATGGAGTAGTTAGATGCAAATGGACGTACATTCTGGCGAATAAGTGAATTCATGACTTGGTGAATGAGTGCGCTGGTAGAGAGGAGACTGCAAACGATTGAGTTGAATGAACGAGTTGATTAATGCCCAAACTAAGGCATGCATTTAATGGTGCATTAATACGCCAGTGAAGGAATCGATAAACATATGGCCATTAGAGAATGAATGAAGCGGTGAATGTATTGGTTAGGAAATACATGAGCTTGTGATTTAATGACTTAATAACGTAATGATTATCATAAGCACAGGTAAATGTTACAATGGGGAGACCGCCTCAGGGTAAAACCATGCTGTCCACACACCGAATGAAACCGCAAACCGGTTCTGCAAAATCCGTTTATAAGCTCACATCACATCTCCATCACATCCCAGGCCCATGGCATCCCATCGCGATGAGAGTGTGCCGCTCACACACCTCCGAGCTCGGAGGAGTCCCAACAAGCACACAGATCTGGCTCCACGTGGAACCTGTGTGTGTGTGTGTGGGACAGATCCAGGTAGAGGACGGGTCCACTGCTCACACGAGTGTGGGCTCGCGGCCGTGTGATGCACAATTACACAGACCTCGTCACCCCAGCTGGCACATTGCACAGGCCAGCTCCAGGTCGACCCGGAGCCTCCTCCCAACTTTCACTCGCACCATCCATGAAAAACGGCAGTGCTGGGGGGATATGGTGGCGAGGTGGTTGGGTGCAGCGCCAGAACTAAGTGATCTTAAGCTGGGTCAGGTGGGTCATTGTTACAAAGTCCGAGACAGTGCCATGCTCATGCCGGGAACCACTGTTACAATCTCTCCCCATCTCCGTCCGTGTTCGTTGCCGTGGGCGCCGTATCCCTGCCGCGGGGTCACGGGGGTCACCCGGCAGGGCCGTGCCCGTCACACGATGACGGGCGCGAGAGAGCGAAACAGGCGAGTGACGCAGCTCTGCACCGTCTCCCGAAGAACCTCGTCCTCCTCCTCGCTCCCCTCGGCACACTCGGCATGCTGAGGACAAGCGGAAACGAGACAGAGAGTCGCGTGTAGGAACCACCTTAGTGTTTCCAACGGATGCGGCCAATAATGGAGACTTTACACGGTGACCGTTTGAAACGAGTGGGTTAGCGAATAATTTGCTCGCGCGCGCGACCCCGTGACGTGTGGGGAGGTGAGACTCACACACGTGTCCAGGGAGACGTTGACCTTGCGTCCGTCCACGCTCACCGAGAGGGAGTCCCCGGGCTGCGACAGCGACACCGCGTCCTCTCCGAACATGTCGCTGTGCGGAGGAAGCACGCGGCTCCGGTTACAAGTAAAAATAATAATCTTAAATTTATAACGCGTGGTACATATTCATTCAATGTCGAAGGTATTTATTCGACGAGGGAACGACTCAGAGGTGCCAGGAAAGTGCAGAGAGGCGGAGGCAGCCGGGCGGTTTTCCGGCGCCAACATATTACCACACACTGCTTCCTATGTATTATGATGTTATCTGCCAACTAGCCAACTAATTAATGGGCGTTT
>JAZEWU010000036.1:52807-66141 GCA_036362915.1 Geotria australis
TGACCCTCGGGTGAAAGGCGCTATATAAATGCTATTATTATTATTAACATCTCTGCGCCTCATAGAATGAATGGTCTTGCCCGAGGCGGTTCGATTTCGCCTCGGGCGCCTTTCTGCGTGGAGTTTGTGTGTTCTCTCACCCTGTTCTTTGTGCGTTTCCTCTGGGTTCTCCGGTTTCCTCCCACAACTTTAAACAACTCTCATTAATTTATTGCCAATACGTCATAATACATAGGACGCAGTGTGTGGCAATATGTTGGTGCCAGCAAACCACCTGGCTGCCTCCTCCTCCTCTCTGCGGTTTCCTTGCGCCTGAGTCGTTCTCTCTTCAAATGAATACCTTCGACATTGAATGAATATGTGCGCGTTATAAATAAAGTTTATTATTATTACACAGCTTCACGTGACATCACATCCACGTGACACTAAACAGCTCCGCGCGACAGCACTTTACTCGACACGGCTCCGCGTGACTCCGTGACCCCGCGTGACCCCTGGCTCGCACCTTGAGGTTGCTGATGTGCTTGAAGACGAACGGGTTGCTGATGCTGATCTGCTTGCGGATCTTGTCGTTCATGGCGTGTACGTACGTCTGGTACACGGCCATGCACTTCTTGGCGAGGGACGAGGCGTAGTAGATGGGGATGTCGTGCAGCTCCGGGTGGTTCCCCCAGTATTCGTCTGCACGAGGCGGCGTGACGCAGGACGCGGCACACCGCAAGGGGACACGGCACAGCACAGGACACATCTTAGAGGACAGGCGGCGAGGAATGCACAGCACAGGGTACAGAACTCACGGCTCCCATCAGCAGCTGTATAAACTCAACGCCGATAGTATGGACACCAGTCCATTCGCTAAACCTGTGGTCCTCAAAAGCGTGCGCCGCGGAGCTCCGGGGCGCCGCCGCTAACTCGCAGGGGCACCGCGGGATATTCCAAATGTTCGATGTATGCCATCGCAAAGAAGAAGAATTTGGATTGGCGTTGTTTCCCCCTCGTGTCTGTCTCTCTGTCTTCCTGTCTCTGTGTCCCTATGTCTCCCCCTGTCGCTCACCCTCCCTCCCTGTCGGTGCTTTGGTTTTTATTAGCTGTTTTTTTTCTTCCTGTCGTTGACATGCTGTTCTCCTCCAATGCCCTTGCTTGTTGTAGGATTAATATCGTTATTATTATTATTTTCCTGTTGTCTTTATGACCTATGTCCTAAAATGTATCGCTATTGCTTAACTCTCAGTTTATCTGTCTTGATGTTATTGACATGCCATTCTCTCCACAGCCTTGTGCAGCGCTTTGTGACCCTCGGGTGAAAGGCGCTCTATAAATGCTATTATTATTATTATTATATATTTTCTGACTTTGGGCACCCTGGAAAAAATCCTGATAGACTAAGGGCGCTGTGAACCGAGTTTGGGAACCACTGACCTAAACGCTCATCGGCTCCAGCTCATCGCCAACGCGCTGTGCGTGTCCACCCGAGCCACACTGACAACAGTAGGCGGAGCAATCAGTGCCACCGTGTAGCGCTAGCGGTGACGAGGCAGTGCTGTGTGATGTTAGCGGTACTGCCGGTGACTCAGCGCCGGCGGCGACACGGAGGTGGCGCGGGGGAGACACTGGCGCGCGGCACCCTCACCCAGGATGAGCAGCAGCTCCTGCGCCCGTCCCAGCGCGAAGACGGGGATGAGGCAGCGGCCCCCGCGGTTCACGATGTCCTGCACCGTGTTACAGAAACGCGCCTCGCGCTCCTCGCGCTTCTCGTGGATGTGAGTCCCGTACGTGGACTCCTGAGTGGCGACGCAATTAACAACAACAACACGTGCGTTACTGCCACCGTCACTACAGCAACGACACGTTGTGCCGCCGCCACCGTCACTACTCGGTGTCACCAAGACAAAGATCAAGACAAAGATCCCCGTATAGCCTTAACAGACTGTAATAATAATTATAGCATTTATAGAGCGCTTTTCACCCGAGGGTCACAAAGTGCTGCACAGGGGGCAAGTGCCGTTAGCAAGCACCTATGAAGGTCGACACGGCACACGAGGGGATGGGTGACCAGCACCACGCCCGGCCGCCTTTTTCTCCCGAGTGGCGATGTTTACACACCACCCAGGACCAGTTCAGAAAATCGTCACTGGTTGTTGGCCGTGAGCGGGATTCAAACTCGGGTCGCCAGATTTGTAGCCCAGCCCGCTAACCCACGAGGTCAGCACCACCACCATGGTCACTACAACCAAAACAAGAGGCAGCACGAAAATACATGCGCCTCTACCCCCGTAAGCCGCGAGTGACTGTCACCACATACAGACAGCATGACCACCACCACCAACACACGGTAAAGACACACTCACACATAGCCGCACCCGTTACGGAGTTAAACTGAGGTGGTGAGCGAGCACTGAGTTATCGATGGTGCGTTGCGGTGAATGTCGCTCACGATGATGAGGATGTCGGGTTTGACGCTGGGAATCTCGGCAGCCATGAGATGCCGGTCCTCCTGGCGCGAGAAGTCGCCCGTGTACAGCACCTACGGTGACATCAACAACTCGCTATCACAACAACACAACAGCAACTCGACATAAAAATAACTAAACAACTTCCATCCATCCATTGTCAGAAACCGCTTAATCCTGTACAGGGTCGCGGTGAGCCGGAGCTTATCCCGGCAGACACAGAGCGCAAGGCAGTGCCATGCTTAGGATGGGACGCCAGTTCGTCACAGGGCACTGGGGGCAATTTAGCCCGCTTTCCAATTTACCAATGCACCAGCATGTATTTGGACTGTGGGAGGAAACCGGAGTGCCCGGCGAAAACCCACGCAAACGTGGTGCAAACATGGAAACTCCACACAGAAAGGTACCCGAGCCGGGATTCGAACCCGGGTCCTTCTTGCTGTGAGGCGGCAGCACTACTCACCCTGCCACAGTGTCACCCACTCAACAACTTCAACACCACAATATAGAGGTTGCTGATGTGCTGCCTCCGAAGGCACGGGCGCAATCACGGCAGCAACACGGCAACACAAAACCGACAACAACTCGACCACCACAACAACATCTTGTTCAGGAGCTACGGCTCACTGCGCAGCCGGGCCTGCCGAGTTGGCGGTGTGCGCGCGTTTGGGCCGCACGCCGCCCGCTCACCTTCACGCCCGCGATCTCGATCATGAACATGGCGGCCCCCAGCACGTGGCCCGCGTTGTAGCACCAGAACTTGACGCCGGCCACTTCCTTCACCTCGTGGAAGTTGATGGTCTCGATCTTGTCCATGCTGTCCTCCAGGTCCTGCTCCGTGTACAGCATGTCGTCGGCCGAGATGTTACTGTGACCGACAGAAAGCACGCACGCCACTCGCCTCGTCATGATCGTCATTATCAGCCGCTGTCTATCAACTGTTGGATGAAGGCCTCCCCGCGTGGTGGTTGTGGTTAGAGAGCTCGCTAAGGAAGAACCGCACGTCCCCTCTTTGCTCATCGTTGCCACGAACAACCAGACGTCTCACCTGACTTTGACGAAGTCGGATAGTAGCCAGCGGTAGATAGCCTTGGTGGCGTGGGTCATGAATGTCCTGCCCTTGAAGCTGGTCTTCTGCAGGAACCACGGCAGTGCCCCACAGTGGTCCAGGTGGAAGCTACGCGCACACACAGGGGTCATGCGTGGGTTTGTGCCGGAAATGCCCAACAACACCCCTGGTGCCACGAAGCTCACTGGCCTGCAAGCGAGCCCATTTGCTCAACCAATAGCCTGTCTTCTCGTCCGTGTGCCTGTCTGTATGCCTGTCCGCTCACCTATCTGTCTTTCCGTTCACCAACGCATCCGTCTGCTCAACCCACTTCTCCCATCTACCCCTCTGCTCACCCAGTAGCGTTTTCCCCCCGTCTAGCCGTCCACCCGTGTGTGTACGCGCTCGCCCACGCTCACTGGCTGATGAGCAGGAGGTCGATCTCGGCGGGGTCGATGATGTCGATGTAAGGGAGCGCGTCCATCCCGTCCAGGCCGGGGTGGATGCCGCAGTCCAGCTGACAGCGCACGGCGAGGGGCACACGGACACGGCATTCTCACGCGTCCCCAAACTCTCGTGCGTCACCGTCTGTGTCCCCCGCATTGACTAAAAATTCAAGATACGGCACAGACACACGCGGAGGCTCACCATGATTTTCCTTCCCTTGAACTCGAGGATGATGCAGGACCTCCCGACCTCCTGCCCCGCGCCTCTGTAACGACAAAAGCAGCTCTCAGCCGGGACCGGGTCTTCAGGATCAGACCCGACACGGTGGCTGTGCCGCCAATCCCCCACTGTGGAGGGCGAGGGTTGGTGGATGTTGTTTAACTCACTCTCCGTGCGCGTCGAGGAGACGACATACCCTGGCTTACCGGAGGCGGCATAACAGCACACGGACTAATCGCCATATAATTTCCATCTGTACGGGGATGGAGCGAGCGGTTTCCTCCTCTCGTGCGTGGGTTTTCTCCGGGTGTCTCCGATTTCCTCCCACATGTCGGCACGGTGGCGTAGTGGGTAGCGCTTCCGCCTCACAGCAAGAAGGTCCCGGGTTCGAATCTCGGCTCGGGGTGCCTTTCTGTGTGGAGTTTGCATGTTCTCCCCGTGTCCGCGTGGGTTTTCGCCGGGCACTCCGGTTTCCTCCCACCGTCCAAAGACATGCTGCCAGGTAAATTGGCCTACTCACTAAATTTCCCCAGGCGCCCTGCGATGGACTGGCGTCCCATCCTTGGTGTTCCCCTGCCTTGCGCCCTGTGTCTGCCGGGATAGGCTCCGGCTCACCGCGACCCTGTATAGGATTAAGCGGTTTCTGAAAATGGATGGATATATAAACAACCTTCGGCTGAAAACATCTTAAAGTGTATCAAAAACCAGAATGAAGCGGCAACACCTTTCCTGAAAATTTTCATCCGACTGACTGTGGGCTCTCCCGGATGAATGAGTGAACCAGAGACGAGAGCTCGCGTCTAAACCTCGAGGCTGGGCTGCTGCCCGCCACTGGCACCTCGACACTAAACGTAGGGGGCAGCGGGCCGCGGGCTCCTCGCCCGAGACTCACAGCGGCCGGATTAGCAGCTGGTCGCTCTCCTCCGCCGGGACGGACGCCTCCGCCTTCTTGGTCGCCATGCCGTCGCCTTCTTTTCGACTGCCGGGCCAAAGGTCCCGCTCGCCCGGCCTTTCCGGTTGTCACACGCGTGCGGACGCCATGCTGCGTCGGGAGTCGTGGCGCCGGTCTGTGACGTCGCTGATCGCCACTCCGTCCCGACCCAAGGTGGCCGAAAGGTTCCCACTGCAACCGTTCCCCTGGTACAGTATTTTACTCGTACAGTAAGGTTTATTGACCACATACACGAGATACATGGCAAGTGAGATTATTTCTTACCGGTCGCTCTCCACTCTGTTCAAAACAATGATGTGCAATGACACATACGCTTAGGTGTTCAAGAAAAAGTCAAAAATACTATATGATAACAAGTACAGGAGGTTCTTAGGTTTTAACTCACTGCGGCATTATTTCGCGTGTTAGCCAGGATCTGAGAGAAACGGCATTTCGATCCTCTACATGCCCTGTACATATGGAAGAATTGACAATAAAGTCGGGCGGCACGGTGGCGTAGTGGGTAGCGCTTCCGCCTCACAGCAAGAAGGTCCCAGGTTCGAATCTCGGCTCGGGGTGCCTTTCTGTGTGGAGTNNNNAGATGGATGGATGGACAATAAAGTCGAAATTGAATTGAAAGCCTCGAGGCGTCTCCAGTGTCTGAGGAGGGTCCCGCCAAGGTTACAGTCGGAGCACGAGGACTGATATTGATTGGCACACGATGGCCACTCTTACCAATAACGTCACGGGATCTTTAACTTGGGTGAAGTGAAGCGTGGGTACGGTGAGGTGCGCTTGTGGGATGCGAGGCGAGACGCGACGCAAGGAACGAGCGATACGATGATTCGGGACCACAGGGCCCCCAAGTCTGCAAAGGAACCTTGAAGGCGGCAGGGTAAAAACACGAGTCTTTTATTGACGAAATGAAAACCGGCCGAAACACACACCTGGTCATTCATAACGGAGACTTTGGAATGGGATCGTCGCGACCGGAGGGAGTCGTGAGCGCGCTGCCTCCCATCCGAGGCCATGAATGAGCCCCCAACACAGCAACGATCATATAAAACAGGCCTGGGTCAAACCTCGATTAAACACCATCCCATGCGGCCACGAGCGGGGCTTCATTTCTCGGCAAATACTTTGCGGGTCACTGGTGACCGAGACGGCGCGCAACTCGTGGCCACAGCCGTATTAGGTATAACTGCACGCGGGTGAGACGGATGCCAGGCATTTTCATGGTCCCCGACTGGGGACAGAACCGGCTGAAATTAATCCCCTGATCAATTAAACGGTTCCTAGGCCCAGATCCTAACACGAATCAAAAACTTCTTACCCTACCAGCCAGCATGATCTGGTTTCCAAGCCTCGCTTTATGGGAGCGTTTACCATGGAAATGGACTGCGAGGTTCGTGCGGCAGGAGGGTGGGGACAGTGCGGAGCGAGAACCCTCCATTCATTCATACGCAAGACACGCAAAATACACTAAAATTACAATTTACTAAAGGAAATGTTACGTCGATACAAATGACCAATTACTTTGAGCTGTGCAATTTAGATACCAATTACAAATGAAATTACATATTTATATCATATGTAAATTAGATATTGGCCATCTCTACGTGACACGGCCGTGATGCAGCCAGCCAGAACCCATTGGCACCTTATCCTAGCGGGCACCGTATGGACACACTTGCACCACACGAACGTCATACACCACGCACACAGCTGACACACCACAGCCTCCCCGTCAAAACTCGGGTGAGGGTTGGGCCCCAGTTCTGGGCCAGGCTGGAACCGTACGGCCAACGAAGCCACTGACTTGAGCAAAGCCCTTCCTCACGAGGCTCACACGTTCAGTCTCTGAGCCGTCTCTTAAATTATCCAAGCGCTTAAACCTTGCGATGAATACTTGGCACAGACACCGGATTTCTGGGAAGGCTCGGCCGCTTATCAGGGTTACAGAGAAAGAGTATGGGCATAGGCTCACAGGTAGGAGGAGGTTACAGGCCAGGAGGTATGAGAATTGCTCTGCCAGCACATGATCGATCACGGCGAGACAGATTGGGCAACATACACCGCTTGGTGAAGGTGACTGCAGCATGGGCTTTACGACATCATTACAAACCGTTAGCCTGCATCTTAGTCTGCACCCACGGCAACACACGAGATGTACAGGGAGACGAGGGGTAAAGGGGCGTGGGTGACCCCGACGCATCAATCCCTAAGGCTCTCCTGAGTTACGGACCTGGAACCTGCTCTAACCCTGTGATGGCTCCTACCAGCATCGAGACGCCACCACGTTAGAAATCTGCTAACGCTTTCACAGCGCACGGACGCAGCCATTTAAAAACCTCGCGTGCGTGAAAATCCCAGCCTCAATGCAGCTTAGATGCCCCAGAGCAGCCACCGGTGTGCCCGGACCCTTGTGTGTGTGTGTGTGTTTGTGTGCGTGGGCGGCAGTGTCAATTGAATCCCCTCCCTGCCTCAGCTCCCCTCTCCCCCACCCCCCCTCATGGCTGAGCACCTGCTCAGACCGCGACCCTAACCCATCACGCCTCTGTTCTGGCCCTCTTCTTATTCTGTCGCACCTCCCCGTCCCTGTCCCTCTCCCCTTCCTGCTCCCCGTCCACGGCCGACTCCAGCTTGTGCTTGATGCTCCCCTCGGTGGGACTGGTGGCACTAGCGGCGGGGCAGCCGGGCCGCGGACTGAACGTCACGATGAGGCACGTCATGTTGTCACAGCCGGTTCCGTCGCCGGTGTTGTCCGGAGCCAGGCACTGGTCCAGCAGCTGATGGAAAATGGCGTAGGCAGACCCGCACACAAACGCACGTGTGAGTAAAGGCTGGCAAGCTCGCCAGTATGAGCCTCTTGTAAGGATAGCCGTGTTGAGCGCTCCCTGTCTCTCTTGCTTGACACGGTCTATCCCAAATAGAACATCTTTGAAAAGCCATTCTCATACATCAAGCCATGAAAACCTACATAAGCACAATCGTTATCAGTACGGTACCCATTTAATTCTGTACAGGGTGGTGGTGAGCCTGAGTGGTTTTTCAAAATAAAATTTCAGATCAGGTATAGATTATGGAATTGAGTCCTACCAAACCATCTAACTGGCTCCACTAGGCCCACCTGACCACCACACTGCACCGTGTAAAAATGTAAAGGGTCACAATTCTTCATGCAAAAGTGAAACCGTGTACACAGAAAACGGCGACTGCACTGACACATCTGTGTACGTGTGTAGAGGCAGGGTACACGCACCTTTTCCGTGATCGACGATAGAGACAGGAGGTTCCCTTGAGCATCCCGTTGATGTAGGCGCTCAGATACAAAGTCGATGACTTCCTGACTGCTTAGCACGTTCCTGCCAGCACCAACATTCAACAACACTAATATCACACACTTCCACCAACACACACCGTTACCATACCGACAGAAACTGAAATATCATACATCCCTAACGTATAGTAACTTCAACAAACACCACGGGCGGCACGGTGGCGTAGTGGGTAGCGCTGCCGCCTCACAGCAAGAAAGTCCCGGGTTTGAATCTCGGCTCGGGGGCCTTTTTGTGTCGAGTTTGCATGCTCTCCCCGTGTCCGTTTGGGTTTTCGCCGGGCACTCCGGTTTCCTCCCACCGTCCAAAGACATGCTGCCAGGTTAATTGGCGTACTGACTAAATTTCCCCAGGCGCCCTGCGATGGACTCGCGTCCCATCCTCGGTGTTCCCGTGCCTTGCGCCCTGTGTCTGTCGGGATAGGCTCCGGCTCACCGCGACTCTGTACAGGATTAAGCGGTTTTTGAAAATGGATGGATGGAATAAACACCACCACCACAGCGAACGCAGCAACACACGACACGACCAACACACCTGCGTTGTATCGGCGCGATGGACTGTCACGGTATGCAACTGTCGCTGCGTTGTGGGGTCCACACGCACGCACACACATACGTGCGCGCACACACAGGCGCGCACCTTCCCGCGTGCGCATCTGTGTGTGTGTGCGTGCCCGGTGTCATTACCAGATGCCGTCGCAGGCGATGACCATAAATTCATGCTCGTCCAACAGCGTGAGGCTCCGCACGTCCGGCAGTGCTGAAATCATCTGCTTCTCTGGCGGCAGCGAGGCGTTCTGCTTGTAGAAGTGGTCCCCTACAAAGACAAAGACCCCCCCCCGTATGGCCGCAAGAGACTGTAGGGTCAAGTGCCGTTAGCGAGCCCCTACACCAATGCAGTGACACACGCAGACAGATTCTCGTGGAGCCCCATAGACTGATGAGGCAAATGTGGTCCCCGATGTAATGGTCCTCCGCGTAGCCTCACAGACGACTGGGGCTATTGCTATTAGCAAGTGCCTATTAATACCACAACGGCTACCGTCGCCACTAAGTGGCAGCGCCGCACACTGTAGCACACACTGTGACACGTGTTGAAGCACACACACACACACACAAGCATACAGGAACACCCGGTAACAGGTGGCTCAGTGCTCGAGTGGGCGGCTCGCAAGTGGAAGGTTGCGAGTTCAAATCCCGATTTGGGGCTGACTCAGCCGATCACTCTATGAGATACGTTAAAAACGAGTACCATTCTGTGGGAAAGTCAACAGTGGTTGTCCCTTTCAAACATACCCGCCATAGGAATGTGGTTTTTGCACCACTGGCCCAGGGCTGTAAAGAGGAGTTAAACAAAGCCTCAATGCCAATTTGAGCAGGAAACAACTTTCACCTCACATAACAAACACCACAAACCACACAGAGCAACATATACATAATGTACTATACCACAACGCACGGCACTGTGAATCATCGAACAAGGGGCCTTTGTTATTAGGGGATTGGGGGGCCATACCGATGGCACGGGAGAGGTTGAGCCCCCCATTCACTCGCCCGTCCATCGTCACTTTGCCCCCTGCCGCGCAGATTCGGTCGAGCTCGGCCTGGTCCTCGGGCTTGTGGTCGCACGACATCTCCAGCGCCTTGCCGCCGGCGCCGCTCACCACGCAGCGCGAATCTCCCGCGTTCGCCACCACGAGCTGCGAGCCGCGCAACAGCGCCACCACCGCCGTGGTGCCGCTGTCACAGCCCGGCTGGGAGGCGGCACAACACCGTAAATACGACGACGTAAATACGATGGACGGCAAGGTGGTGCAGTGGTAATATCTGCGCCTCACAGAGCGAAGGCGCCTTTCCGTGTGGTGTTTGTGTGTTCTCCCCCCTGCTCTGTGTGGGTTTCCTCCCACAAGTAAAAAAATACTCTTTAATGAATTGGTCAGTAACATAATATATGGGACGAAATGTCTGGCGTATGTTGGCGCTGGCAAACCGCGTGGCTTCCTTCCCCCCTCCCTGCCTCTCTGCGGTTGTCTCGCGCCTCTGAGTCGTCCTCTCTTCGAACACGCACATTGAATAAATGTGCGTGTTATAAATTGAAATTATTATTATTATTACACGCAGTGACACAAACACACTGATCCACCACTGTCGGTGCCACTAGAACAAGGTTGCGGCCCACGATAAACAGGAACAAGGATACAGAATTGCTGTAATCAACTCAAGCACAGAACCCTGGGCTGGAAGTATCCCTAGGTCATGAGAGCCCTTGGGTGTCCGGGATTGGAAATCCCCCAGGTCCCCTCAAGTCCTCGTCACCTCCTCCTTGATGTCCATTCCCGGGAGGCCGACGTCCTCCTCATCAGGGTCCTCTTCGTCCTCGCTCTCGTCCTCGCTCTCGTCCTCCTCTTCCTCCTCCTCTTCCTCGCTGCTGCTCTCCTCCTCGCTGTCCTCATCCTGCGACACACGAGCACGCGGGCACGCGTACACACACGGGCAACCTCTCTCACGCACGGCGTCCATCGCTCCCGCACGCACCGGTCACGCGCCGCCGCTGTCCGTCACGCTCCCCAATTCCCGCACCTCGTCGCTCGCTTTCTCCGCGTCCGAGTCGTCTTCGCTGTCGTCGAAAAACTGTGACTTGGCGGCCGAGCGAGCGCTCTGAGCGGCCGGGCCGGCGCCCTCCTTGCTCGCCGACGACGACGGCGCGGCCGCCGGCGCCACCGACTGGTCATCCTTCGACCCGCCGGTGCTCCCCCCACCGCTCTCCGAGCGGCTGGCGCTTCCCGCCGGGGATGCGCCCGCCGTGCCCGCCGGTTCCGGCGCCGATTTTTCTGGGACGCCATTGCCGCCCGCGGTGGCGCTTTGAGGTTTCCCATCGGCCGCCGCTGCCTTCGCAGGCTCCCCGCGGCAGCTGCTGTCCTCCCCGTTGAGGCCGTCGTGCTCAGGGTTGGGAGGGCCGCCCTTGCGAGCCCGGACGGCGGCGCCGCCATGGCCGTAGCGACACAGCAGCTCCTCCATCGTCATCGTGGCCTCCTCGTGGAGAAGCGCGGCCTCCTCGTTATCAACTGGGCAAGGGCCGGAGCGGGACACGCGTGTACGTGCAGGCACCGACACACGCCCTACACACTCCCCACTTATATAAACGACTTTCTACTACACTACGCACACTCCACTCGTGTACAACATGTAGACACTTAAACATTCACCGCTCATCGACAGCACCCAGGCAGGCAATCTTCCTCTTCTTTGCGATTCTTCGAAGCACGATGGTCAGCCTCTGGACATCGTTGTCTTTCAGCTCGGCCTTGAAGTGGTTGGTAGAATTCGCAGGCAATACCAAGTACTACCTGACGGGGATCACGACGTACGGTATCCTACACATTATACACACACATTCCACACACGCAATACTCAGATGCTTCCTGCATGTAGGTGCTCACACTTACACCACTATTCACGTACACACAAAAATGGAAGGCATTCGTCAATAAAACTGCGGTCTTGAAAGGAAATAATATATAATCGGCTACACGTGAAGCACGACAATCATGCTCATCGTTCTTACACACTCACTCTTAGTACCATCCTCACTTCACCGCCACGCACACAACCCCGTGACCCCCTCACCCTGCTCACCGTCGTCCTCGTCGGCCACGCCAGTGCCACCCTTCCCCGCGTCGTGCCCGGCCATGGCCTTGAGCTCTCGAATGACGGCGGCGTCCGTGAGACGCGCGTCCAGCGCCAGGAACGCGTCCTTCAGCGCCTGCAGACGGGGTCACGCTCAAATTGTTGGTGACTCAGTGATCCTGGGTCCCTGTGTCACCTTGCACCCACGTTCTCTCACTGCCATGTCGACGTGTCCAGTCTCCGCGTCCCCATGCCATATGTTTCAGTATCCCAATGCCCGTGTCTTCATGCCCCCGTGTCCTCACACCCCGTGTCTCTTTATTTCTGGTTCCTCGTGTCCCCGTCTCTGTGGCCATGTCCCGTGTTTTTCACATTCCCTTATGTAACCGTGTCTGCATGTCTCCATATTCCCATGTACCATGTCGCCATATCCCAAGTCTCACGCCCTGCGTCCCCAAACCGCTCGTGTCTTATGCATCTGTGTTTCTCACTTTGTGCAGCTTGCCATCCCGGTACGCCGCTTGCTCCTTGATGACGTCTGGCAGGTACTTGGCACAATACTGTGCCACCTCGGCACCTGCGGAAGACGCGATCGCACGTGAGAGCAGGTGCCGGTGGTGCCGTGTCTCGCGTCGCCGTCGGCACAACCGCCACCGCCATGTTTGTTGTGTCAATGCGGGAATCCCGTAAAGAGCTTGCAAGCTCACTGGGTATTGTTCTACTGTAATAATAAACATCTATCGAATAAACTGGCGCCGCCACGCCTTACCTCCGTGGCCGTCGTAGACGGCGAAGAGTGCCGTCTCGGAGTCCAGCTCTGGCAGGCAGCTGTGAGCGTCCTGAGTGGGACCGCACCGGGCACAGCACACCTCCGATATAATACACGGTCCATACACACCGTCGACACGCACTGATAACATAGCTACTGCAATAATAATAATAGCATTTATATAGCGCCTTTCACCCGACGGTCACAAAGCGCTGCACAAGGCTGCGGAGAGAACGACATGTCAACAACAGAGAACGGAAAATCAGCAACCATTTTTTGGGGTTTTTTTTTTTTTCAATAATCCGAGCTGTGGAGAGAACGGCAAATCAACAACGGGGAGACAAAAAACTGAAAGTCAAGGGATAGTGATGGGTTATAAGACTTAGGACACAAAAACAACAGGAAAATAATAATAATAATAGCATTTTATAGAGCGCCTTTCATCCGAGCGTCACAAAGCGCTGCACAAGGGCTGCGGAGAGAATGGCATGTCAACGACGACAGAA
>JAZEWU010000036.1:102559-138228 GCA_036362915.1 Geotria australis
GCACACTCACTCGCCTCCCTCGGGCCCCGCAGCCCCGAGCCGCGGCCCCGGACCACGCGCGGAGAGAAGCCTGGAGCCGCAGCGCCGCGCGGAGAGGGGCAGCGCGGCCGGCAGGCGGCGCTGTGGGCCCCCGCGCCGTCTCCTTCAGGGCCCAATCTCAGGGACACAGCGTCACCTTAAGGGGCAGTGGGGTGTCTCGAGATCCATCCGTGGTCCTGTCGGGGCCGGCGTCACTTTTCAAGGTGCCGCTGTGTCTGGTGGCGTCGCGGTGTCTGCCTGGAGCCGCCATGTGTCACAGAGTCAGGCTCCTGTGTCTCGTGCAGCGCCGCACGAGGCGCCCGTGTTAAGATCGGGCCGATGGCTGCACCATTGGCTGACAAGTCACGGGCGTATACACGTAACGGAGACCAGCACTGGTAATCGGTGTTAATTGGAGGTTCGTGATAAGCGGTCGGTACATATCTGATGAACGCATCGGTTTCATTTGTAATCAATATCTGCGATCAAGTGATAGCAAACACAAAGATCCCCCATATAGCCTTAAGAGACTGTAGAGACTGATAGCAAACCCAGCACCACGGACAGCGACGCATCCAGATCCCTGGACAACTGCAGAGCCGAGGTCGGCACACCGCCAGCCGATGGCATTACGTCAATAGATTCACGAATCCACCTATAGGGATTGCAGAACATCACCTCAAATAAGTGGGTTGTGTCCGGTTACGATTTTCTCCCACATCCAAACACGACTGGAAATGGCCAAACGTCCCTCATATATTTAAACCTCGACACTGAGTGAGCCTTTCCTGGACAAGGGCATTGTTAGTATACCCGGTATCAGTACCATGGACAGCTGCTCGGCCCAGGCACTCAAGCCCCCGTGCTTCACAGCTTCTAGGCGCGTGCCCAGCCCTCGCCAATCCACTGCTGGATGAGGGACTCTCCACGCCGTGCCGTTCACCAGTCGCTGTGCTCGTCAGGGCGAGTTGGTGCAGGCGGGATGCATAGATATTGGAGGGTAATGCAATTGAATACAAAGACACGGGTTTGAATCCAGGTTCGGCTGCCTTTCTGTGTGGAGTTTGCATCTTCACCCCGTGTCCGCCTGGGTTTTCGCCGGGCACGCCGGTTTCCTCCCACAGTCCAAAGACATGCCGCCGCATAGGTTAATTGACCTGCCAACTAAATTGCCCCCGGTGCCCTGTGATGAACTGGCGTCCCATCATGGGTATAACCCTGCCTTGCGCCATGTCTGTCGGGATAGGCTCTGGCTCACCGCGACCCTATACAGGGTTAAGCGGTTTCAGACAATTAATGAAGGCATGTATTTTGCTGCACCGCCACAGAATCCCCCCCACCTCGTGGTAGCTTCGGCCCCCCCCCCCCCCCCCCCGAGGCACATCCAGGCGCCCACAGCTCTCGCCTTCCATGATTTTATTTCCTTGAAAAATATCGACGTTAAAATCCCGTGTGTGCGCACGCGGCGACATTCTGCCGCAGCAGAGGCGCGCCACGCGGAGGGAGCGCGGGAGCCTTGGATCAGAAGGGCAAATTGGTTCGTGGCGATTGGGAGAGACGGGGCAACGTGAGAAAAGATAGCCGAGCAGAATGTCGGGGAGATAGGCCGACACGGGTCATGGTCCAGGGAGAGACGAGAAAATGAGTTGGAGATGGGGGACACAGCTGTTTGACCGTGGGTCAGAGGGTTAAAGGCGAAACAGCAGGGTCTGGGTGAAACAGGAACTGGCTTGGCAGGTACACCGAAGGAAATGTCTAACCCAGTTTGACTAGAACACCTTGGAAGATTTTCCACTTGGTGTGTTTTATAAAAATCAGTTACAGAGACCGGCGGCTTGGCCTCACATCTGCACATGTACCCCTCTTTTCCACCATACAACCGAACCAGGCCAGGCCAGACAAACTTGGCTTTTTCCACTGTAGAACCTGATCCGTGCCACTGACGTAGCGTGCAATGAATGGCTGGGTACCGCCTAACCCGTACGTCGCAAATGATTAAACCCACCCCTGACCCTGCTTGGCCCCCGAGCCAGATTCAGGTGTCTTGTGAGGCCAGAGTTTTACGACATGGTTTTGGCGCAGCTCAGCAAACAATCCACCCGAGAGGGTCCTGCGATGGCATGGCCCGGGTGTGCCAGTGGAGACCGGGAAGTACAGTACAGTGGAGTACAGTGGAGTCGCGTGCAGGGTGAGCAGACACCGCAAAAGGCGCCATTCTCGTGTCGCGCGCGGTTGTGAAAAAGCACGGCCATCAGAGCAATAAACGCAGCTGCCTCAAGTGTTTAAGGTCACCTTGAACCCCACAACATTGCACAGCCGCGAACAAAGGTCACGACTTGTATCGTGGCAGCGTTAAGGACCTCAAGTCAGGGTCAATACCAACACCAGAGCAACTCTCTCGCTACACCCAACAATCAAGTGCACCCAAAACAGCATACCCACACCCCACGGTGAGGACAGAACACCGAAACTAAACATGCTACTTAAGCCCAACATCCCAATTCAATAAGTACATCCAATCTAAACCCACCGCCATAAGTTCCCAAACTGAACACAGCCCACACCCCTTGGCTGAAATGTGAAACAACACCCTAACTACACTCACCGCCCAAGAACTCTCAGACACAGCCAAACACAACACCCCAACGTGGGCCTACACCCAGAATCCGTCACGCGCCACTGGTGTAGCTATGGAGTGCGCAGAACGTGCAACTACACCAGGGCCCGCAGATTTGAGGGGCCCCGACAAGGGGCTATAAAGAGGGGAGGGAAATTGGGCAGAAGGGGCCCTATTTCATTCCTTACACCAAGGCCCGTGCTACCCTTGCTATGCCACTGCCCACCACCACCCACACTACACACCCTACCTTAAGAGCATCGCCCAGCTGACGTAAAAACTAAATCCAGAACACCCACATCATAGCAAATGCGATGAGATCAATACCCAACCTAAACCCAACGTAGCACTCACAACCCATAGCCACTGCCCTGAGAGCGTCCCATACATTATCAGACCAGAGAGCCAACCTTCCACCTAGCGCGCTGCCACGCTGCCACCTGCAAAACAGGCCACAGGCGGTTAGCGTCGTGACGAGCCGGGCGATTGGCGACCGGACGGATGGGATGTCACGACCCTCCGCTAGTGCTTCACAGCAACAAGAAACACCGAGCGCGACGCTACACGTTACGGCTGGAGCTCTACACCCGGCAGAATGGGGTCGTGTTAAGTCCTCTCTTTAATAAGAATTATGAATAAAGTCAAAACACAAACTAAACAAGAGCCCTGCACTCGCCCCCCCAGCAATAAATACTCGGTCTCCGCCGAGGCTTGGCGCCACGGCCTTCCCTCCTGTTGGGGGTGGAGCTGACGTCGGCACGTTCCGCCCGACGGTCGCTCTCTCTCGCTGGCGCCGATGCTGATCCCGTGGCATCGGCGGCGCCGTTAAGGTTGGGGCGGCACGAGTGGACCCGGTCCCGCTACGGCCATCGCCACGTCGCCGCCGGCGTTCTCCCCACACTCTTCAAATGTCGACGGCTGTCTCGCATGCCGGTAAAAACTCGTGCACGTTTTGAAGTTTCTGCCGCCCTGGTCCCCCTGCTCTGTTTCTCTGGGTTTGGGGGGCGACCGCTCCGTGCCGGGGGTGGGGGGGCAGCCCAGGCGTCTCTTTCACCGGAGGGGGCTCCACTCCGCAACATGGCATGGGCACGTAGCGGGGTGTGGCTTGGGCGCGTGGGTGTGCCGCGCTTGTTGTGCGCACGGAAGGTGTGCGCGTGTCAGGGAAATGTATATAGAGGTGTCGGTGTGCGGGTGGAGCCGAATGTGTCCAGAGGGCGCAGTGGGACCAACAAGAGTTAAAACTACCAGTCATCTCAGTTAACCCATAACACGTGGGTCTTCACTGTGGCCTCCAGCCAGTGAGCCTTCGACACTTTGCCTGGCCTTAAAGTGCACCTCACCTGGCACAGGCGCTGTGGTGACATCGCAAGAGATTGCCAGCTGTAGACCAGCCACGGTTAACATTAGTGGCTAATGAGTTCTGTAACCGATTCTGGGCCTCCACCAGCTTGACTCGGCCTTAATTGAGTACCAGGTGCAGTGTTAAACATCAGCACTGGGCGGGACATATACGGCCGGACGTGCTTCTGGCTAGACCACCCCTTCGTGCGCCGCTAACAGCAATTGCCCCAAAGTCTACGTTGGACAATTGGGGGATCTTTGCCTTCGCGAATCCGTGTACAGGTGTGCGCACGCAGGGGCAGAGGCAGGCGCGCGGACAGGTGAGCGTAACGGGTGTGTCTACAGGCAGGTGTGAGCGCAGGCGGGCGTGTGTGCGTGTGGCGGTGTGCGCGTGGCCACCGTCGCCGCCGTGTGGGCAGGTGTGGCCTAGCTCTGCGTGATCTGCAGAGACTGCAGCATGTCCTCCACCATCTTCACGGAGCCCTTGCCGTCCTTCTGCGCCGATCCCACGAGCTGTGCGGGCGAAAAAACGGCACCACCGGGAATAGTGACGCGGCGGCATTGAGCGACCAATCTGTAAGGTTTTGTCACGTCAACGAGACGTGTCTGTTTATGAATGCTTCAGTACACCGATGCATTAAGAGAGGAAAAGCACAACATTTACAATCGAGTCCAATGTTTTACTATTTCTGACGAGAAGCCTGCTGAAGCTGGTTGCAATTATCGGCGAAATGCCATAGTCTATTGTGCATTATTGCATTAATGTAGGTCTCCATGGTTCAGTGTATGAGAATTGCTCTTAAGAGCTGTTTTTCGGGATTAAAGTGTCGAGTGTTTCTCCTCTCTCCTTCGCGACGTTTCACCTCCCCCGTTGCAGGCATCGCCAGGCTTCTGAATGGTTTAGCAAAAGTGTTGCGTTACATACGTCCGCATTATCCGCGTGCGTTTTTGTGACGCTGAAACAGTGTACATCTGAATAAGCTGCCGACTCCGCGGTGCTATACCGCACCGATCTCTGCGTGTGACCTCTGTGTGACGCGAGCGCCGCGGGAACCGTCACCTGGTAGGCCCTGGAGATCTGCGAGGCGGCCCACGACGCGTACTTGAGGTTGTCCTTCTTGTTCTTGGCGTTCGTCTTGGGGTTGGAGGCAACGTGCACGGAGGACTAGGGAGAGCGGCGGAGCGCACGCGGGGTCAGACGGCACGCCCCCTCGCCCCGGGTCACAGGTCACCACACGCCGCACAGCTCCCGTCGCACTACGAGGCCGAAAGCTCACCGCAAAACTCAAACGACAACGCTTGACACACAGCTCGCGCTGAGCACACAGCCAACCGCATAGTTTGTGAAGGCACACTGCACACCGGACAGCTCAACAAGGAGGTCACAGCTCACCACACCAGCTGTCATGTCCACAAAAATTCATAGCTAGACGTACAGCTCACATCCTGCCTGACAAAATAGAACAGCGCTCAGCTCACCACACGGCTCACGAAATAGCAAACAACTCATCGTGTCTCAGTGCGCTGCTCGCGGAACGTCGGCTCTTACCATGTAGAGGCCGAACAGGGCACGCATGTTGATGTTGTTGAGCTTGAGCGCCTGCGCAAAGTACTTCCTCGCCACCTCCATGTTGTCGAGACCTCCCTGCGTGTACTTGACCTGCGCGCGGCGCGGACGGCGGCAGCAGAAGCAGCGTTTCGCGAGCGGCCCGCGGGCCCGCCGTCTCGCGGCCCCACGGCCCCGTGGCCTCGCCGGCCACCGCCATGTGGCAAAGTGGCAGCACGCACGTTGATTGCTGCTGCAGAGCCTCGCGGTTCGATTGCGGCAGGCAGCCCGGTGTAATACCGCACGTGGATTGAGCGCGCAATGCTAAGCGCCGTCCGCTTCACGGTGGACGTTAAGCCCCGGCGTGGCGTCGCGAGAAGAGGCGGCGGCCACCGGTGCGTGTCTGGGCGTTGTGCGGGTGTGCCGTGTGGGCCACGGGGGGGAGGCCTGGGGACACTAACCTCCGCGTATTTCTGGCAGAACAGGTGATTGTGAGGGTTGAAAAGGATGAGCTCCTCTAGGCAGAAGGCCGCCTTGCTGTACCTGCACAAAACACAAACGTCGCCCATATAGCCGACACAGACTGTTGGGGCAAGTGGTGTAAGCGAGCACCAATAACGGCCGGCACAGCATAGGAGGGGGTGGGTGGCCAGCACGACGCCTGGCGACGTTCATCTCTTTAATGCTGATGTCCACACACCGCAATAGGTACCAAATTATGGCTGAGTTGACCTAAGGGGGGCCCAGGACCAGTTTATATATTTTGTTATTGGTGGACAGTGGAAATGTATCTTAGGTCACTTACTTTACAGCGCAGCGCACTAACTTCCACACAGCCGCGTTTAACAACAGCCGCCATTTACCACTAAGTGGCGCTTGCAACACCACCGCGCTTGTGCCAGGCTGGGTGCACTTTGAGGCCTCGTGAAGTGCCGAGGGCTTGCTGGCAGGAGACTATGGGCCAGTCGCAGGTGTTCCAGGTTAACTGACTCAGATGATTGCCAGGTGTGCCACCCGTGGATCCTCAGTGTGCCACCCTCACAGAAACTCCAGTGGTGTCCACCCACCATACACGTGCACATTGCCAGTGGCCCACAGGTGGTGTCAAGCGCATGTGAAGGGACTCACTCAAGCTCGGACACGTAGAGATCTGCCAGCTCCTGCCACGCCTCCTGGTCAGCGACGAATCTGTGGATGTCGGCGAGAGAAACAGAATCACCAGTTGGGCCAGACTGATGTGGGCACTGCCACGGTTTCTGCCGAATATTTCACGCAGCTTAATTACGTGCGCAACAATTAATAGAATCTGATGTAGGTTGATCGCGGCTCGTTTCGTGACGGTTGCTCTTCAGAGCTGTTCTTTCGGGACAGCCGTGTCACTGAGCGCTCTCCCTCTCTCCTTCGCGACGTTTTACCTCCCACGTTGGAAGCATCCTCAGGCGTTTTAGTCTGCAATTTAATTGACCGGAGTTATGTGTCCTATGTCCATTGTCATTTGTCGGGTGCCACGTGGACATAAGACACATATAACTCCGGTCAATTATGTTGCATGAGGAGCCCTGACCCTACTTCGCCCCCCACTGACCGTCATCCCATCTGCCCAGTTACTCACAGCTTCAGGTACTCGTTGAGCTCCTTGACAGCCTCTGCCACCTTCCCCTGGGCCTTGAGGATCGCAATCTTGCGTTTTCTCGCCGCCTGTGGTGCACAATCACGAGTCCCCGCGTCACTCACGATACGCGGGCCGGCAACGCAAACACAACTGGGTCAATACTCACCGCCACTCAGGCCTGGTCCTCCCCACCAATCAGGATTGGCTCTCCCCCCCACAACTGTCGATCTTTTGTCATGTCATCTTCTGCAGCGGGGCGGCACGGCGAGTAGCGCTGCCGCCTCACAGTAAGGAGGGCCCGGGTTCGAATCCCGGCTCGGGGGCCTTTCTGTGTGGAGTTTGCATGTTGTCCCCGTGTCTGCGTAGGTTTTTGCTGGGTACCCCGGTTTCCTCCCATAGTCCAAAAACATGCTGCCGCATAAGTTAATTGGCCTGTGGAATAAATTGCCCCTTGGTGCCCTGTGATGGACTGGCGTCCAATACTGGGTATAGCCCTGCCTTGCGCCGTGTCTGCCGGGATAGGCTCCGGCTCACCGCGGCCCTGTACAGGATTAAGCGGTTGCTGACAATGGACGGATGGATGTTCTGCAGCATCGCGATACCGTGGCAACTATACCCAGCACCCAGCACCAGGAAGGCAGCAGATATGTCCGCATGCAATCACGCACACACTCACTCACCGTGTTAGCCTCGTCTTCCTGGATGATCTCGTCGTAGAGTTTGTTGGCCTCTTCATACCTCACGATACAAACACACATTTACGTAGGTTTTCACGGCTCCATTCGTGACGGTGGCTCTTCAGGGCTGTCGGGATAGCCGTGTTACTGAGCAATCTCCCTCTCTCGCTCATGACGTTTTGCCTCCCACGTTGGAAGCGTCATCGACTATAACGCCTGATGATGCTTCCAACGTGGGAGGCGAAACGTCACGAGGGAGAGACGGAGAGCGCTCAGTGACACGGCTATCCCAAAAGAACAGCTTTGCAGATCATCCGTCACAAACACAGGTTGTCACAGAGCATCTTCGCATTATCAGCAGCGTATAGCACAACACCCACACTAGAGACACAGCAATCGCTCACAGGCATTGCTAAAGAAAATTAAACAAAAGGTGTAAAAAATGTGTAACGTAGCATAGAGTCTAATGCTGGTATCACAGCCAAAGAGAGAGCTCGGTCGTTACGCGCATCCACTATGGAGATGGAGCACTGAAACCGATTCGTGTGCAGGTACTCAATGTATCGTTGCATCACAGAACCGTGACTGATGCTGGTTTTTTGGGGAGATAATTCATGCAACAGTGGATTGTTAACGGCTGAAGATGATGATCAGGGCAGACTCACAGAGAGAGCGACACTTACTTCTCCTGGAACTCGTACTTCATGCCCTCAAGCCTCCTCACTCGGTGGCTGCCAGGAAACTGCCTCCGCAGCTGTTTCAGGCAGTGCTGCAACACAGCACGGCACAAGGTGGTCGCCAGCAGCACAGACTGCTGTGCCTGGGTTATAGCACACAGAGATTGCGGCATCTTCACTGTCGACAAGACGCAGAGAGGCAGAGGGGGCCGGAGTATGCTGGGATAACGTGAACCAGGCCGCAGTGAGCTGTGCCTTCCGGCTTCCCGCTCGGCATGTACAGTGTCCGTTCGGCATGTACAGCGTCCGCGCGTGTGATGAGCGCGGCGGCTGTACTTACGACTGCGAGGTCGAGGCGCGAGCAGTCCAGCGCTGCAATGTACACCTGCTCATAGACGATCCAAACTGCAGTGCACACAAGGCAGACGACAAGTTATAAAATCCATCCATTTTCTAAACCGCTAGTCCTGGTGGGGGTCGCGGTGGCAGCAGTCCAAGGAGAGTGGACCAGGCATCCCTTTCCTCAGCAACAGATTCCAGCTCTTCCTGAGGGAGGATTCTCAGGGATTATAATAACAATCATTATTATTATACGTTATATTTATAACGCACACATATTCATTCAGTTTCGAAGGTATGACTTCAGAGAGAACAACTCAGGCGCGAGGAAACTGCAGAGAGGCGGTTTTGCCAGCGCCAACATATTGCTGCACACTGCGTCCTATATATTATGACGTTATCGGCCAATTAATTAATTAGGTTTTTTTTAAGTTGTGGGAGCAAACTAGAGAGCATGAAGGAAACCGACGCAAAACAGGGGGAGAGAACACACAAACTCCACACAGAAAGGAGCCCGGGCCGCAAAGACGGGGCGATGAAATCAGCTCACGCGCATGTGAAAGATAGTGGTACTAGACTTGTAAGATCATCAGTAACGGTAGGTGGTGGTCTTCTTCTTTGCGATTCTTCGAAGCACGATGGTCAGCTTCTGGACATCGTTGTCCTTCAGCTCGGCTTCGAAGTGTTTGGTAGAATTCGCAGGCAACACCAAGTATTACCTGACAGGGATCGCGACGTGAACGCTCCTACCTTGGTGGTTACACTATTAGTAGTGGTATGGGGGTCAAGGTAAGAAGCATTCACGTCGCGATCCCTGTCAGGTAATACTTGGTATTGCCTGCGACTTCTACCAAACACTTCGAGGCCGAGCTGAAAGACAACGATGTCCAGAAGCTGACCATCGTGCTTCGAAGAATCGCAAAGAAGTGGTATCAATGGTAGGAGTGTTCAGGTCAGGTGGTGGCTGTCCTGCTGACAGTGGCAGATTCGTGCGGTGCCCTCACTGTCATCGCCCAGCCTGGACGCATGTTGATTGATGAGCTCCTCTCCAACCTCCAGGATCTGCTCACTGTTGCGACAGTTCTCCTCCCTCCATTTCCGCAGCTTGTCCCTCATCTCTGCAAACGGACGACGACTCTGTCAAGGGTGAAGCGTGCAGTATACCCCGACCGTGGCACCCCGGCACCCTAACCCAGAGCCCTCTATAAAGCGCGCTCCAAGGTTGGCCTGGTGGCTCAGCGATCGGCGCGCTAATTACATTCTAGGTTCAAATCATGACGTCCACCTGTGGTTAAAATTGGTCAGGTGTAGCGAATTGATGGTCACAGTCACCAATAACCACAATTAAAACCCATCCACCCATCCAATGTCAGAAACTTGTACAGGGTCGTGGTGAGCCGCAGCCTACCCCGGCAGTCAGAGGCCGCAGTGCAGGGGTATGCCCAGAATGGGACGCCAGTCCATCACTGGGCACAATTTAGTCCGCAGGCCAATTAACCTATGCAGTATTTCTTTGGACTGTGGGATGGAAATCGGAGTGCCCGGCGAAAACCCACACGGACACGGGGAGAACAAATTCCAGTCGGAAAGGCACCCGAGCCGGCATTCGAACCCGGGCCCTTCTTGCTGTGAGGCGGGAGCGCTACTCACCGCGTCACCGTGCCGCCCTTACAGCCGAATCTCGGGGCCCACAAGGATATTCGGGGACCACTGATTGTGATCATAGCCCCAGAGTTATTTATGGAGCCCCCATACCGAGAGGCTGGGAGATCGACTCCGGCATCCGTCACCCCCGGGCCCGAAGCGGCCTCGTGTCCCCGCGGCTAGGAAGAGAGGCCAAGCCCTTGGTCCTGTGCCACACCGAGGCTTGCAGGGTCGCCGCAGTAGCTGCAAGGAGAGGCTCCCTGGGACATAATTGAGGTGTGGATCCCCAGTGCCCGGGCTAGGCCCGACCCTCGCGTAACCCACGCCTCCCCGTCAGTCTGTCGTAGTTTCACGGCCTCCCGGTTTCCAGCACGTTCCCGGACTTCTCCAGTCACGGAATCAGAAAGTCCACGGCCCCTTTATTCAGGGATCAGAGACCCCCGAATCCAGACCAGGTGCTATCCTGGCCGGCCACTCCGCGTCTGCTCACGGCTTCGCGCTGCCCGAGGTTCCGCGTCTCCGCTAACCGAGAGAAAGGGCTTGCTCGCGTCTCCTGCTTCACATCCCTTCCACACACGCAGACCCCCCCGCGGGGGTTCCCACTGGGGGTCCCGGGGTCCCAGTCGGCGGCGTCATGCGGCCCGGCGAGCTCACCTTCCCAAGTGACATCGTACATGTCCGCCACGGACGACATGGTGGCCGCGATGTGCTCTCCGCCGCCTCCTCCCCCCCCCCTCGTGGTCCCCGCGGGGAGGAGGAGGAGCGCGGGTCCCCTCCTCCTCTTCCCACTCCCCCCCTCCTCCCCGGCGCCACTCACAGCCTCCCGGCCACCACCATCGTTGCCTGGGTTGAGGCGGACAACCCTTAAGGGGGACATTAATGGAGCTACGGCTGGGGTATCCAATTGTTACCAATGTACTGTATGTCACTCATTGATTATCATCATCACCATTGTCCGAACCCGCTTAATCCTGTACATTACAGGGTTGCGGTGAGTCGGAGCCTATCCCAGCAGATATAACCAGGCAGGGATATACCCAGGATGGGACGTCAGTCTATCACAGGGCACCGGACACAGGGAAAACATGCAAACTCCACACAGAAAGGCGGCACCCGAGCCGGGCATCGAACCCAGGGCCGTCTTGCTGTGAAACGGCAGCGCTTCTCACCGCTCCACCACCCGTGATTGAGCCATTTGTGCCAGCTCTAAGTTAATTGGCCCGCGGACTAAATTGCGCCGATAAGAAGATACTACAAATTGCGGTAAAATGTGGGGGAATAAGAGGCGTGGGCTGTCGCCACAGCGCCAATGACGACGAGCAGGAGGAATGCAAAATTACAGAGCGATGCGAGAGGCGGGGCGCTGTGGTGACGTCAGTTCCTTCCGTTTGAACCCGCCTCAGCCATTTGGGCGGGGAAAAAAGTCGACCGAATCCCAGCGGCTTACACGGTGGACCAACCGTCCCTGTGTCCCTCTGCCTACGAGAGGAGATAGGCGCAGCGGTCACAGTCCGTGGTGAGATGAAGGGCATCGTCTCGGCCTGCAAGGCCGTGCAGAAGCGCAAGAAGCCGCATCTCAAGCTCCGCAAGGGCGCCGAGCTCATGGTGAGCGAGGGCCAGTGGAGGAGGAGGCCCCAGGGATCGGTAACCTACGGCTCCATCCATTTCCTAATCCGCTTGTCCTGGCGAGAGTCGCGGCGGCAGCAGCCCAAGCACCAGATTCCAGCTCTTCCTGGGGGATTCCCAGGCGTTCCCTGGCCAGCCTAGAGATATAATCCCTCTGGCGTAACCTACGACCTGCAGACCGGAATCGACCCGGGACGTGAGCGCGTACATCTCGTGTCTGGGTGGTCCAGCGATAAAGCGGGCGCCTCGCAATCGGAATGTTACGGAGTTTAAATCCATAAGCACGAGGTAAACAGTAATACACACGACTGCTGCCCGCCCCGCAGATGGCCCTGGACCTCATGTTGATGCTCAAGTCGTTAGCGCAGGCGGCACATGCGGCGGCAGTGGAGGCCAAGAGCTCCACCATCACGGAGGAGCACATCGCCGCCGTGTGGAAGGTGAGGCGTGGGACTCCAGGAACGACACCACGTTCACCCCTTAAAGAAAAGACTGCCGACCCCAGTGGGCTCTTGCCTGGTCATAAAGTTGCCTACCACCACTCTTGGGTGCTGCTAACCTTCCTGTTTTTGTTGCAGACGGTTAAGAAGAAAAACCACGGATGAACTGGACGTGACCTCTGCCACGCGCATGATTGACACCACTATGGATCCGATCAACATTTAACCTGAACCTCCACTCAGTTTGACTCTCGTGTAGGGTTGCTACCTCCCCTGGTTTTCTTAAACCCTACCACTTGTGACAATTCAATTAGATGTTCTCGCCTCTGTTGCTCGTGATATGCTTGTCGTCTTCCCCTCCTGTGAGATGCTTCGTCATATATTTCCTAATTTTTTTATTAGGTGGCAACGACTACATGTCATTACACAAGTACTAGCCTCGCGTTATATTGTAACATTCCTCGAAAACTGGGGCAGTAATGGTATTGGAGCTGAGAATAAGTACAAAATACTGACGACTTGATGGTGTTATTTTGGAGAGGTTGGGCCTTAAAAGGTGGTATTATAAAGAGCCAGTCTGTGATTTTAAATAGCTGTTGTTGTGTTCATACAGTGTTGGTATTAAACTTCATCTACGTTATGTTGTGTCTATTGTATGTGAATGCGTGGAGGGCACGTGAGAGGCCAATGAGACGATACATTTCACTCCCCGAGTAAAATTGGTTTTGGAAATCAATGACAAATTATACAGTACTTGATACTTGCAGCGCTTTGTGACCCTCGGGTGAAAGGCGCTATATAAATTGAAATTATTATTAAATTATTATTATAGTAAGTAGTAACGTGTCTATTGGAATAGGCGGATTAAGGCTCACACCCGTTTACTATGTGGAATACCTGCTTAGTTTAGTGATTTTGGACAGGTCGGCAGACACAGGGCGCAAGGCAGGGCTATACCCAGGATGGGACACCAGTGGATCACAGGACACCGGGGTCAATTTAGCCCGCAGGCCAATTAACCGATGTAGCACCATGTCTTTGGACTGTGGAAGTAAACCATAGTGTCCAGCGAAACCTCACGCGGACACGGGGATATTATGCAAACTCCGCTTGAAAGCTCATCATTGTATTCAGTTAAAACCATCAGCAAGGCGCCCATGCCGAGACGTCCCACACACCGCAAGCGGCCGTATTGGTAAGGGACAGCAGTTGCTCTTCCATCACAGTATGATGACGTAGCCTCATGTCGCCCCCTCTCCCTGAGTAATATGGCGGCGGCGTTGCCTCGCTCCGCCCTCCCGCGACCACGTGAGCCGCCGCGCCGAGCACTTCTGCCCTTGGCTTGAAACACGTAGCGAGGTGAGTACTGCGGCCTGCTTGAGCGCCCTACCGGACCCTTGTAGGATCCCAGTGGAATCTGGGACCCCTGCCAGACCCCGGCGGGCACGTCGTACACATACAGGTTCCCGTTTATGTCAAAAGACCGCTTTAGCACCATCGTAAAATCTGGGGCCTTTACGGATCCCTGTAGTAACCCGGTGGGGACCCTGGTCCCCGTATAGGGGCTCTGGATCTCCGATATAAACTTGGGACCCCTACCGATTACACACCGCGAACAGGGCCTGGCTGGATCTCGGATTCCAGACATCGAGAGGCGCGGCGCGGAACAGGACGTGGCGACGGGCTCCCGTAGCCCTCGCGTCTCACAGCGGCGCCTAGGGTCAGCGCCTGTAACAGCCACAACTCGGCACTCGCGTACAGTGCTCGTGGATATAAACCTACAAGTCTTACAGCACTCGCCCCAAAGACTCGGCGCTCTCATCGCGCCCATAGCTGACACCAATAGCACATAACAGCATGTGTATTTTATTCTTCAGACTTGCCTGCCACGGCCAAATCGCTTACCTTCGTTGTACGGGCTTCTTTCACCGAGGCCGCTGGCGTCGCTTACTGCAGCTGCTGTTGCAGTACAGTAGTTGCTGTGGTGTGCCTTTAATACTGTTTGATGTTGACACCATCAAGCACGAAACCCATCCTGGTCTCGTGTCCTCACCCGGTTAAAATAAACTTGAAAATGTGGCTGCTTCACCGCTTGACCTCCCTGCGCCCGTCACCCCACTGTGTGGGCGAGTAGAAGATGCCGGTCCCCGTGGGCTCCTACGGACAGTCCCAGCCCAGCTGCTTCGACCGGGTCAAGATGGGCTTCATGATGGGCTTCGCGGTCGGCATGGGGGCGGGCGCGCTCTTCGGAACCTTCTCGGCGCTCAGGTGAGGACACCTGGGATGGCTGGGCTTGTAATTGCAGAGGTCGCCCGTTCGATCTCCCGTAGAGGCAACTGTAAATTTGCAAGTGTCTTATCCCCCCCCCCTGCCCGCGAATTGTGCACGCGTCAGGAGTTAAGCTTGTGGAGCGGGGTCACAGCCAGATTGTGGCGCCACTTACTGTTGTGATGCGTGTGCACAGGATGGGCCTGCGAAACCGTGAGCTCATCGGAGGCATAGGAAAGACGATGCTCAACAGCGGCGGCACGTTCGGCACCTTCATGGCCATCGGCATGGGAATCCGGTGCTGATTGCGGCGCCATCCCTGCTTCTCCATCCACCTCCCTCTTTGCTACCGATGTTACAAACTCCCTAACGGACTGAGGCTGTGCGAGCAGCGGGGAATTGGGGTTGTGAATAAGGAATGTGCCCTTATAACACTCAACTCTCCACCCACTTAAAGACTGATGCCGTTTCAGAAACAACAGCCAGAAACATTATCTGGGAAAATTGCATTTGATTTAGCGACTGTCACTTCCATTACAGATTCAATACTATAATGTTTTTAATTTAATCATGTACTCCTTTCTCCATCTAACTTGGTCAGTTATGAAGATAGCCTCCCAAATTACTTTTGAATTACCAAACGATAATTTACAAACTAATTCACCACGTAAGGTGTATAGGAGGGTTAATACCTGAAATCGCTCCTAAGTCTGCATGATTAAATGTCATGTAGAGAAAGTTGCTAGAATTGTCGTTAGCCACTTTTACATGTTCTCACTATAAAAACCTGAAGTGCTAAATTTACTGACATAATCCCTAAAATTCGTAGCACTGAGCAATACTCCATGTACTGTCTCTCAACTAAATGTAGCAAAATTGGTGGGAGACAGTGGGTGGTTGGGTTTGGGGGTCAACTATGCCAATACCTCGGCTGCTGTGAATACAGCCTGGTAATCCTGAGACCAAGACTGTCCCGACGGCCAGGGAAACACTGGGGTCATCTGATCTGTAAAATATCCCTGCATAGGTGTTCACGGTTGTGCTGTATAGCTCTCAGATGCGCTTCTGAGTTATTACGTTCCAAGCATGTGGAGAAAAACATCGGACCTAATTCCGAGCAATGCGCGGTACAAAGCAAAAACACATGGCAACTGTAAAATACCAGAATGGAATAACTTCTTTATGTAGTTTGCGCAGTTTTGTGGGATTTGCAACAATTTGGGGACATGGCTCCACTATCCAACAGGATGATAATAACATACCCATGGCTTTGCAATGGAACCGAAATTAAAACATGTAATGTGGCTCTGTTGTGAATGCAAGCGGTGTTGGTTGTGAACGTACGTATTCCAATAAAATGCCTCTGACCAGGAAGTGTTGTGGCTGTGTCTCTATGCCTGGTGAAAAGCCACATCAGACACCACTTTACTATGAAATTGTAGCCCATTCATTTCTGCATCCAATTGACTATTGTTGTTGCCGATCACAACACTGATTGCGCTATCAACGAGAGAAATGGTGACCGAGGTGGTGCAGCGAACGTATGCTAAAACCCTAAAAAAGCACAGACCATCGCCTGCACCCTCATCGCCAGCCGCTTTGACTACTGCTACGCAATACTTCTTCTTCTTTGCGATTCTTCGAAGCACGATGATCAGCCTCTGGACATCGTTGTCTTTCAGCTCGCCAAACGCAATACTCAGGAATCACGAAAGAACAGAGCGCCAAACTGCAACGTCTTCAGAACAACCTAGCACGTGCAGTCCTCCACATCAAAGCGAGCGACCAACCAACCACAAAATGCATGGAGACTCTACACTGGCTACCCATCCACAAAGGCATCACTTATAAAACTGCAATAATATGCCACCGCGTTATCCACACAGGACACCCTAAATACCTCGCATCAACACAATCCCGTACTCTGCGTAGCTCATCACAGCACCTACTCCACACACCGCGCTCACGCACAACCTTCGCGAAACGCCGATTCTCGGTCGCGGCACCCACAACCTGGAACAGCTTGCCACACCTATTCCGTCAAACAGTCCCCCACAGCCTTAAAAAACTTTTAAAAAGGTCACCTCTTCACAACAAACCGACTGAACAGGGCTCCGTGCCTCCGAATCAACAGGTGCAACGCGCCCGGAGAAAATGAGCGCGTTACAAAAGTATATTATTATTATAAAATTGGCCAGGGGGAAACCGGAGCTACGAGGGGAGATGGCATTGAGAGGATGTCGACCGCTGGCTCCTTCACGAGCTGCTTTCCTGGCGGCGCCGGCTCTCGATGGTGTGAAGTAGCACTGGGTGAAACTCCAGGTCTTCTACATGAATGTCCATGTTATCACAACCAACAACAGGGCACCTGCACCCATCAGGCCGCGCACACACCAGGGTTAATAAGGTAAAGGTGGCGCCCTGAAATTACTTGTGCGTGCCACAGTGCACGATTATCATAATGTTTGTTTAAAAAAGTATAGTTATATGATTGCTCATTTTGTTATTTAAATATCTTATATCGTGCGAGTATTTCGGAAGCAACACATACAACGATCGATGTTCTATGTAGATAGCATTACTACTGGCCCCTGACCCTGCTTGTGAGGCCAGCGCACCATGCTTGGGTTCGACGTTGGTTCGACAAATTTGTCAGTGGATTACTACCCGTATCCAGCGTTCGCTTGGCCCAAACGTGCTAGTGGAAAAGGGCTATGAATCTGGCTTTGGGTCAAGCAGCGGGAAGGAGTGGAATTAATAATCCTCATCGTACCTTGCATCAGCCGTCACCCGTTCGTTCTTCGCGTGTGAACTTAGTGGCATGCCTGCTCTAGGCTGGCTCAGCATGGTGCTGGCTGGGATCAGCTGGGCAGTGGAAAAGTGGGAATGGACTCACTTTGTCACCCGCCTTTTCCTGCGCTGACGTTCGATCACTGCTCGGATGGCCGACTCCTCGTAGACATGTTGGCACTTCTTGTTTCTCATCGGCCGCTTCATCAGCTCCTGGAAACGCGGAGCGAGCGACGGGTGAGACAACACCGGCACCGGTTCCATTCTCCTCCCCCTTCCTCCAGTAGTGGCCAATGGATAACATTGATGGGGCATGGAAGCCTGGGAGGGGAGTACACGTTACTGAAGCATTTGGCTATCGTAACTGACAAACGCACAAGCAGCAGGGAAAGCGGTCAAAGTTGCCGTGTCCCTATATTGCCCGGAAAAACACCGGAGTGCGAGTGCCTCTTTTCCACTGCAGCAATGGTAAATCTCAGTCTCACCGCTGCACAGAAGGCGGTAGGGACGGGACCCTATAGCAGCAAGCCTACGTGGTCACTCGCAGGTGGCTACAAGGGGCTAGTATTCCGGCTTATTTTGTTCTGATTCCCAGTAGCTGCTTGTATTTGATCGAGTGTCAAATGTTAAATAACATGCAGCTTACACGTGTTGTTTGCACTCGTTGAGTTAGGCCCCACCAACCCCTAATGGCCACCGACCACTACTTCCTCCGTGCAGAAGTAGCCCCCAATACGGTCCCGTCGAGGCTGCTTCCCCACCCTCTGCAGCTCATACCGCGGTTAAGGGGCACGTGAGGATCTGCTCCGCCTGGGAGATCACCACGTCTTCCTGCATCTCTTCCTCGCCGCCCTTCTCTGTCACTGCAAGACAGCAGCACTAGCAGCTCACACGGCACATGGGCTACATGAGGGAGGCCTGGGCATGAAGAGCGACCTCTGGGTGAGGTGATGGGCGATGCCTGGGAATATCGACTTTTAGGTGAGGTGATGGGTGAATTAAGCATGGGCATAGTGACCCATGCTATGTGAGTGATGCCTGGGTATAATGACGCCTGGATGAGGTGATGGTTGAGTGACCCGTGGGTGAGGTGACTAAGTGTTGTGATACCTCCGAAGCGAGTTCTGAATGTGATCATCAACCTAAGAGTGGAGTGAACAATGGGCGATTATCAGACATTGTCATAGTGGCAAAAAGGTCTTTGGAGGCCCCAAGCAAAATACCAGATGCCCCGTGCCACACCAAAGCCACGCACCTTGTGTATTCATGGCTGTGATATTCCGCTGAAGATTAAGGAAGCGCTGGTCCTGGCGAGGCTCGAACGCAGCGATCGTGGAGGCTATGCTGTCCATGCGCTCCTCAAACATCTTGCTAAGGTCCTCCACGGAGCCACCCATCTCCCGCTCATGCTGCCAGAAAGAGCAGAGCATATGTGTCCCAGGAATCCCGTAAAGAGCGTGCAAGCTCAATGGGTATTTTTCTGCTGTAATAATAAACATCTATCTATTAAGAGACCAAACAAGTGCAAAATTTGCAAAATGTAAAACACAAATCAAGTTTTACAATCACAGCTATGCAGAATGTTTAATTGTAATTGGGATCTAAGGCTGCTCATCGAAGGTAGTGACTGCAGCTTCAAGCTCATGGCAATATTGTTCCAAAAACGTGGGGCAGCTGCACAAAAGCTTTTCCCCCATATTTTGATGTGAACTTAGGAACATTTATCATAAAGTCCTTTGCGCTTCTAATGCTTACTTTGTTAATCTGTATAGTCCACAAATCCTTAACATATTTTGCTCACTTGTCAAGTAAGACCTTAAGTATTAAAAGGGCCCAATTAACACTTCCCCGATTATTTAGATAATTTAATTTACAACTAAGGCCTGGGAACGCCTGGGAACGCCTGGGAATCCCCCAGGAAGAGCTGGAATCTGTTGCTGAGGAAAAGGATGTCTGGTCCACTCTCCTTGGACTGCTGCCACCGCGACCCTCACCAGGACAAGCGGTTTAGAAAATGGATGGATGGACTAATAAACAATGGGGGGCATCTAAGAGCAGATTGAAATAGTTTCTTCCTCACCTGCTGCTTCATCTCGTCCACAGCTGAGCGCAGGAGGTGGAGACGTTTGTCGACGACGATTAGCTGACACATCGTGTCCTGGAAATGCTCGATGACGGCATTGTTCCCTGCTCACATCAGCAGCGCGGATCGTCACCGAGACCCCGCGCGCAGCACAGTAGCAGTGTGTGTGTACGCCTACATTTTAAACGTGCTCTGGAATAAAACACTTGCAGTTGAGTTTCATGTTTTGGTTGAGAAGCTTCCAAAGTTATTACAATTCTCATGTACCAACTGTTTACACCGCTCCGTGGGAAGAAACATAGTCCGTTGGTAAGCGGTAGGGGCCGGGGCTGTGTCTGCCCGTGACACCAGTGGTAACATCTGCGCCTCACAGACTCAATGGTCTCGCCCGAGGCGGTCTCGCACGTGGCGGTTCGATTCCCGCCTTCGGCGCCCCTCTGTATGGAGTTTGTGTGTTCTCCCCCTGTTCTGCGTGGGTTTCCTCCTGGTTCCCCGGTTTCCTCCCACAACGTAAAAAAACACGGATTAATTAATTGGCCGATAACATAATATTTAGGAGGCAGGGTCTGGCGGGTTGGTGCCGGCTGACTCCCCCCCTCTCTGCGCTTTCCTCTCGTCGAAAGAATACTTTCGACATCGAATGAATATGTGCGCGTTAAAAAAATTAATATATTATTTTGAGTGAGCAGGGTAGGGTATGCGGCAGAGTAAGCGTGGTCGTAATGGGAACACCTTCGAGCTCGGCCATGTCCAGGGCGAGCGCCGCGGCTCGCTGTACGCCATGCTCCACGAAGCCCCGGGCCTCCCGCTGCGTGGCGACCGCGCTGTCGAGCACGTGCAGCGCCGGGGTGGCGCGGCGCGGACCCATATTGGTGCGTTGCTCCTCACTCGCTCGCCTGCGCCGTCTCCTCTTGCGAAGCTGTAAACACGCTGGCGGGACTTGTGTTTCTCGCTTGAGCGCCTGGGGAGTTCCCAATGAGGTGTTTGTCGCTAAGGAGCGGGGGTGCGCTCCAACAACAACAACCGCAGTTCGCCACTAAGTGGCGGTGCCAGGTCAGGTGCACCTTGAGGCCACGCAGAGTGTCAAAAGCTCGCCGACCGGTCACGGGACAGACACAGGTGCAATTGCCTGCCTGACTGAGGTGACTGGGGGCGCCACGTGTGCTCCGCGACACCCGGCACGGAACAAGCAGGCCAGCCTCAACAATGTACTGTATGTACAGTGCGTAATGTGGCGGGAGAGCAGCAGGCAGCGCGGGGAGCTGCCGTCCAATCACAGCCGCAAACTACCGAGCCACGCCTAGTGGCGAAGTGTAGCCCAATCAGGGCTCGTCTCGCTCGCTCCGGCCGCGGGGCGCTGAGTGGTTAACGCACTGGGCGACAAACCTGACCCCCCGAGTTCGTATCCCACTCACGGCTAACACCAGTGACGATTTTTTGAACCGGTCCTGAGCCTCCCTTAGTTCGACACAGCCTCAAAGGAGTACCTAGTGCGCTGTGTAAACATCGCCACTAGGGAGACAAAGGCGGTCGGGCGTGGTGCTGGCAACCCATCCCCTCCTGTGCCGTGTCGGCCTCTATAGGTGCTCGCTATACGCGGGATCTTTGTTGCTAAAACTCAGCAATTTGGCAAGGTAGAGAGAGCACAGGTGGTGCCCCAGCCAATCATCTCAGTCAGCCCGTGACACCTGCGTCTGTCCCGTGACCTGTCAGCGAGCCTTCAACACTCTACGTGGCCTCATGGTGCACCTGGCCTGGCACAGGCGCCGTGGTGACGGCACCGCCACTTAGTGGCGAACGGCGGTTGTTGTTTGTGTTGTCCGTGTTTGTGTTGTTGGTGACGCCGCCGCCGCCGCCGCGATGGAGCACGGAGAGAGGAGGCTGCGCATGGTTGTGAAGCTGCAGGTAGCGCGACCCCTTCTCGCCGACACGGGCCGAGCCCGGACAGCAGAGCGCACTGCGACATCTGTTGTAATGTATAATGATGCTCCCGCGGCTATGCCTAATCCTGCACTGACCAGCGTGGTGAAGTATGGTCATAGAACAACCCTCCCCCTCCGCCCCGTGACCTTCGTGTGGGTCTACGGGTTCTCTGTGTAAGTCTCTGTGTGAGTTTATGGGGAGCGGCAGTGTAGCGGTTAGCGCGCTGTGCTACGAATCCGGCGACCCTAGTTCTAATCCCTACTTACAGCCACCAACACCAGTTATGATTTTCTAAACCGGTCCTGGGCCTCCGCTAGGTCGACTCAGCCTCAAACGAGTACCTGGTGCGGTGTGCAAACATCACCACCAGGGAGACAAAGTCGGCCGGGCGCGGTGCTGGTCACCCACCCCGTCGTGTGCCGTGCTGGTCTTCATAGGTGCTACTGGCTAACACCACTTGACCCTACAGTCTGTTAAGGCTACACGGTGGTGGTGGGGGGGGGGGATCTTTGTCTGATTCCTCGTCCCCGCGTGAATGCCTCCCTCCCCGCCAGGCCGTTGCCCGAGGATTCCTGCTGCGGACACGGCTGCGGGCGGTGCGCTGGGAGTATGAGCGCGTCGTGAGCGAGCTGCAGGGCGGCCTGGCCGGCTTCAGCTGGGTCGGGGGCCCCTTGGCCCGGCCCCGGTTTCACAGCGGAGACGCGGAGCCGGCGGTGCCCCGCGCGGTTAGACCGCCGCGCTCACTCACCAACTCACTCCCACGCGCATTCCCTCACTCGCGCGCTCACTCATTCACCCACTTCATCCGTCTGTTGACTCGCAGCGTTGTTTAGTCGCCGATTGCTCCGCGCTGTTTGTTCCCACTACCCGCGGTGCAGCCTGCAGACGCCCCAGAGCGCGATGCCAGCCGGGGCCTGAGCGCCCACACGGAGGGGGGTGCAGAGCCCGAGCCCCGGGAGGAGACCCAGGGGACGGGGACACAAGGAACCCCCGAGGAGGCTGCGGGCGCGACGGATCCAGGTCGGCCAGGAATGGGAACATTGTCCTCACCGAGGCCATATCCAACTTTTAAATATCTTTAACTGGTCACACAAAAACACACGGTCACATAGATCATTACAGCAGCTGCCTCTGCCACTGCGAGAGTGGCCATGCAGTGACAGGAGTGACTTCACATAAAGTGTTGTTGCCAGGTCCAAATTGTTCCCCTTTAGCAGCAGACTCGTGTGACCAATATGCCGCTCGTGACTACACGAGGCAGGCCTCGTGCAGTTGTAAGGACCGACGTCGACTCTCTTGTCAGGATGAGCCGTCGGGTCTTTTACCACGTTCCCGGTCGTCAGTTCAGACGCCACGGACCCGAGAGCACACGTTGGTCGGCGTGACTCAGGAGCCACCGACGCACTCCCTCCCACACAGATGAAGGTCGAAGCGCAGGCTTCCAAGCAGATTGTCGTTTAATTCACCAGCAAGACTTCTCACATGAACAGCAGTCCGTCACGACGACCGCTCAAGCTTGCTATCACCGAGCTCCCCGCTCACAGGCACGCCGTTTAGTTGCAAGCTAGCAGTGGAGCGCAGCAGCGCGCGGTCCACGCCAGCTCCCCAGCTCACACACTGGTCGGGCTGTGCCAGCACGCCCCGGGAGACGCCGGCCTCCGGGGCGCACCCTGTTCTGGATCTCTCTCACAGAACCTCGTTCAGGACTTCTCCTCTCCAACATTCTCCCAGCCGTACCTGGGTGTCCGCCTTATATGCTGCAAGGCTCTGACGTCACCTCTGATATCACCCTCATCCTGTTAATGATTAGCAACTCTAATCCCTTACACAATAGAGGGGAGGTCGTGGAATTCCATGAGTAGACATTCTCTTCATCCTTAATGAGGGTGGGAGGAAGGAGGCCCCATTCCCCCTTTGGCCCCCTCCCTTTCTGACTAGACGGCTGGACTTGCCCAGGCTTGCACTCATTACATCATTCCCCGTAGCGTGGGGGGTGACGCGGTCACTTCCCCCCACCAGCCTCTGGCCACAGGTCATCACACAGTTGCAGGCCGTATGACATGAAGCCACGCGCCACATCCGCTCTGGCCAAAGGTTCCCCACCACCGTGTTGGGCGTCTCCGAGCCAGGTGATGGGGGAGACTGGGACTTGGGCTCAGTCACGGTCGCTTCGTGTGTCTGTGTGACGTGGGCAGCAGGTGCTGCCCTCGGGTCAGAGGGGCTCCCTCTTCTCCAAGAACCCCCATCACCAGCAGAGGTGAACAGGTCAGAGCAGCCGCCCTCACTGGAGGGGTCCCCCTCTCTGGAGGGGCCCCCGTCGTTAGAGAATCTGCGGGAGCTTCGGTCCGGCTTGGCCATGGAACTACTGTGGTTGCAACAAGCAATCGCCAGCCGCAAGAACGTGCGTATGCAACACCGACCTCTCACCCTTACCCAATCGCATCACACTGTGGCCATTCTATCTCCCACAGTGCGATTACCTCGCCCGACATCACCCCACATGGTATTATTTCTCCACGAAGTTTTGCCAGCACGCTACTCAACCCCTGACGCCGGCGCGCCCTCTAACCCCGTGCTGCCCCTGCAGTACCTGAGCCTGCGGGATCACGTGGCGCGGCTCCGGTGATGCGTGCAGACCCTCGTGCTGCGTCTCTCCACCGCGCCTGGTCCTCACCTGCGGAGTCTCCTGTTTGCCACATCAGCGTGCGGTGGGGAGAAGCGCAGCAACATTCCGTCGTGCTCTACGATGCTCCCCACCGAGCAGCGTGTTGATGTACAGTCCAGTAACCATCAAGACCAACAGAGCATGGGGAGGGCAGGGGGAGGCTGTTATCCTGATTGACTAAAGGGCTGTAAAAACGTAATTTTATTTCCATTTATTATGTTGTAAATACATGTTGATATTCAAAACTTTTGTGATCTATCTCTGGGTTAAATAAAAACACAACCTGAAAAAGAAAATGTTTTGTCGTGTGGCATTACAGGACGCGAACCCGAAGTTCTGTTAATGAAATTTTACTCGTGACTCAAGGAATACTCTGATGCAGCTGCATTGTGACTTATTTAAAGATTTGCACTGAGGTCACGTCACTGGAAGTGAGGGAATCATTCTCAGGGTGGTGACGCCACGACCTTCGAATGCTGCGAATCTCACCGCTGGGTTCCACAGCAGCAGCAAGCCAGACAAAGGAGGCTGGTCGTTACAAAAAAACCATATTTTATTTCAAACTCATTGGGAGACGTGGACACGGAGACAAACGAATGACTACTTGTGCGCACGACTAAAGAGACGGGGATCGAGCAAGCCGCACACCGCTCCGTTTAGACGCCGTCGCCGGCATCCTCCGACATCGGCGCTGGTGTTCCCGGCAGCATTGACTGGACGAGTGGCGGGTTTGTTAGCGGTAAATGCAGGGGTGACGTGGGCTGGTGCTGGGCTACGACGCCGCTGGCCGCCCGCCCTCTCAGAAAGTGTTCTTGATGCCGGAGGCGACCTGCGCCAGGATCTCTCCGGTTTTCTTGCGCCAGTGCAGGATGTCTTTGGAGACGGCGCACCACAGCTCGCCGTGCCTCGGCTCAGCGTTCTCGCACCGTTTACGCACGTCCTCCTGTTGTTCCTGCAACGGCGCCGCACGCGGGAGAAATCGTCACGGTCGCATCGGGCACATGTAAACCCGGCTCGCGAAGGCCGCGGGGTTCGGTGCGCGCCGTGTGTTCGTGCCCTGCCCACACCCGCTCCCCCTCTCACCTTGCTCCCGTGCTGCAGCTCAAACTTGTAAAAGACCGCCCACGCGTCGCCCAGGTCGGGGTCAATCTTCACCGTGCGGTGGAACCACTCGCGCGCCTTCGAGATCTTCCGCTCGCTCCAGAACAGCCTGGGGCAGAGATGTGGAGGGCAGTGGGTGGAGGTGTGCTTATCCTTGACCTGTAACCTCGAGCTCGTTCAGATGTGCGCGCGAGACAGCGTTAAGGGGGTGCAGGTTCCTCAGCTTCACCATCCTCGCAACAACCCCTAAAAATAACACTGTCCATCCATCCATTATCAGAAACCGCTTAATCCTATGCAGGGTCGCAGTGAGCCGAAGCCTATCCTGGCTATTACCGTTGTCATTGCCATTAACATTGTCGCACCCCCTCCAGCCTTGCTGCCTCCACCCCTAGCACCATGGTCTCTGTCACCATCACCGTTGCACCTTCGCCCGTCAATGTCCGCACCACCGGCACCGCGATCACGAGTAACTACGCTGTCCTTACCATCATCATCGCTGCCATAAACACCTATACCACACGCTCGCCGCACCCCCACCACACTATCACCACCCTGTCCCCGCACCCCCACCACTCACTTGGCGACTGCGAGCAGCACGTGGGGGTCATGCTCGCACTTCTTGAGGGCGTCCACGCTCTTCGTCTTGCGCTGCGGCCTCGCCTCCAGGAAAATCGCTTCAGCCCAGAGGATTCCTGATGGGAGAACGGGGACACGCGTTCAGGACATGGGAATACGGGGGGGGGAGGATCCGAGGACACGGAGGCATAACGCAGAGAGACGGGGAGACGGGGACGTGGAGTCTTGGGACAGTGCGCCACGCACGGATGCAGAGACGAGTACGCGGACACGCGCGGACACGGACAAACAAGGTCGAAGAAGATGCGGCCACACGCCGCCCCGTGGCGCCGCCCCTGCGTGGCACCCACCCGAGCTGGGGCACTCCTGCATGGCCTTGGCCATGAGCGTGCTGGCAATGTTTTTGAGTCCCGCGCGGTACTCGAGCCGCACGGATTCCAGCCTGACACAGACATGGAAAGGGGGCATGGTTACAGGGGTCTGGCTTAAAGCAGATGGGTTTGCGGAGAGGGACGTAGTTATAGGGCCACAGACGGTATGATTTAGGGTTATAGGAGTACAGAGGTATGACTACAGGGTAACGGCAACAGGGCGAGTGTACAGTTACAGCGACAGAATATGGGTACCGAGTTCTGTAATGTGCATTGCTGTGGTGGTGCCAGAGTGCAGGGTTCTGCAGGCGCTTGAACCAATCGACGGTATCACGCGGTGTCACGCCGTGTCACGCGGTGCCACGTACCACAGGTCGGGGTTCTGCGGATTCTTGAGCCGTGCCTTCTCCAGGATGGCGCGCGCTCGCGTCAGCTGCCCCACGTGCTCCTCCAGCCGCGACAGCAGCAGCCACAGCGCCACCGAGTGGGGGCACTTCTTGAGCTGCGTGGGCGACACACACGCTCAAATCGTACCCCAGCGCCGTGTCGGCGCGTTCTCACTTGTCCGATTGCCCCTGTGCCCGTGTGTCCGATTGCCCGTATGTCTGCATTTATGTCCACGTGTGCTCAACAGAGGCGCCTCCTGGATGATCCGTTTGTCTAGCCGTCCGTCTGTGAGTCCGAGTGTCTGTGCGGAGCTGTAGTGCGGTGGTTAGCGCACTGCGAACCCGGCGTCCCAAATTCGATTCCTGGACAAGGCCAACACTAGTGACGATTTTATGAACCGGTCCTGGGCCTCCCCTAGGACAATTCAACCTCAAATGAGCACTCGATGAGGTGTGTAAACATTGTCAACGGGGAGACCGACGGCCGGGCGTGGTGCTGGCCACCCGCCCGCTCGCGTGCCGTGCTGGCCTTCATAGGTTGTCGCTAACAGCGCTCGACCCTTGTTGTCAAAGCTATACGGGGGATCTTTGTCTCAACGCACCCCCTGGCTGTAGGCGTCGCGAGCCTTGTCGTTGAGCTGCAGCTGCTCCTCGATCTGCCCCTTCATCATCCACAGTTTGGGGAAATCCTCATAGTGGCGCAGTGCCTCCTCCGACAGCTCCTTGGCGCGCGGGATCTCGCCCAGAACCCACTCCAGCTTCACGGACTTCATGAACACCTAACGTCCGCGACGCCACACAGCACAACGCCGAGCGTCACACGGCTGAAAACACGCACCGCGGCGTCACGCAAGGTCAAGAGATCCACGCAGTCGTTGCTGATAATACCAGAGGTTATGACCCGTGCGTTATTGGGCTCGGGTCTGGCTAACTAGGTTTAGGTTAAGTCTAAGAACATCTTTTTTGCTAGTGTACAGATGATGTAAAAAACATACAAGGTTTTACCATTTCTGGCAATGTGTTATTATCTTAAAACAACAAATGGACACCTTTTTGCAAAGGGTCCAATTTGCAAGAAGCCACACATGCTTGTGGCAAAAACTTCTTTATCGCCCAGTTTCAGTGATATTTGCTTTGTCCACAACCACTTGCCTTTCGGCAACACTTGGCGAACACCGAGACTTGGCTGTAGTCTGGTGTGGGCCAATCCGTTTCAAGGACAATGCATATATTATCATAACATTTTGTTTGCATGTTTTTGTCATGGCGTGGCTTCTTGCAAACTGGACCCTTTTCAAAAAGGTGTCCATTTGGTGTTTTAAGATCTTGACACTTGTCTCATAGCTTAAGGTTAGTTGGTCGGGTCGGGCTGGTGTTGGGCTAGTGGGGGTCCGGGGGGTGGGCTAGCTGGGGCCGTGCCGGCCGGGAGCGTACCCGCGCCCGCGGTGGGAGCGTACCCGCGCGGTGGGAGCGCTACTCCGCGCCTTGGCGAGCAGTCGTCGCGCCCGCTCGTCCTCGTTGTTCTCAGACTCGAGCTTCACGGCCGCCAGCCAGATCTCCTCACTGTTGGGGTTCGCCTGAGGGGACAACCGCGCAACCGCCGATCAACCACCGCTCGGACGCGGCCCGGCTGCCACACAGTGTGAACGCAGGGTTGAGTGTGCGAGCGAGGTCGAGTCTGCGAGCGAGGTTAAGTCTGTGAGCGAGTGCGCCGGGCGAGCACCTGAAAGGCGAGCGCCAGGATGCTGCGGGCTGCGGGGACGTCTCCTGCCATCCACTTGGACTTGGCGCCCATGAGCCACAGGACCTCGGCCTTGGGGCAGTGAGCGACGGCGCGCTGCAGGAGGGCCTCCAGAGACTCTCTGGACGGCCAGGGCGCCGCGGGGTCACGGGGCGAGCGGTAGGGTTAGCATGAAGGGTTAGGGTTCGTATGCGACGGCTATTATTGTGTCAAGGTTGACGTAAGGCAAGTGACGGGGCGCGAGTCACCATTTCGGTTACTCTTTAGGCTAAAGTTGCGGCAGGGGATAATAATATGGTTACGCTCGTGACCGGAATATAGTTGTAATTGGGGGTTAGCACTGGAGTTACTGTTAAGTCCGTAGACAGGGTTAGTGTTGAGACGATCAAGTCACAGGTTTTCGGGCTGGAGTAATATGCAGGTTCTGCTTTGGTGTTGGGGCGGTGACCGAGGGTGACCCTCCGCCCCCCTCACCGGGTGCCGTGGTTCTTCTCGAAGTATGCGGCGCGCAGCCATACGCTCTTCTTGCTGGGGAACATCTGCAGCGCGAACGCGTAGATGGCTCGCGCGCACTCGCACGCACCGTGCGACACGCACTGCGGGACGCACGCGCACACACAGCCAGTCAGAGGTGCGCCCGCGGGCGTCTGCACGGTGCGCGGCATTTGTGTACGGTGCAAGATGTGGGGTGCGTTCTGTGTGCGGCGAGTGTTGCGTCCGTTCTCACGCTGTCGGCGTCCTCCATCCACGTGTGTTTGCGATCCTCCTCCTCCACGCCGATGCCGATGACGGCTCGGATCACGGCCTGGCACGTGGTCACGCTGCCGGCCTTGTCGCACTCCTCCGCGTCCTGCATCGCCGCACGGCATGGGGAGCCGCGGCCAAACACGCGCGGTCGCTCTACGACCCGATCGCAGACTCGCTCGGCAAACCCGAACAACCCCCCCCCTCTTGACGAATCGCACCGCGGCTCGGACCCCACGTCCCCGGCATCCCCACCCAGCGGCACGGCTATCCGGTGAAAAAGCGGCGCCACTGCACCGGGGCACAAGAGTCGGAGGTGCCCGGGCTACAGGTCACGAAGAGGAGACGACTAGCGGCGCCGGCTTGAGGAGATGCCGGCGATATAGGGATTTGCCTATAGTGGTGGCAGATTGTTGGGACTCGGGGAAGGTGGTGCCAATGTCACGTGGTGCGGTCCCGTCGCGGCCCTCACCTGGATCCAGTGCTCGCGATTGATCTCGACGCCGTTGGCGCGCAGGGAGGTGATGGCGCGGTCCACGATCTTCTCCACCATGGCCGTGTTGCCGTTGGCCTCCTCCAGCTTGGCGGCCGTGATCCAGATGTGCCGGTCCGTGGGGATGTTCTCGCGAGCCTTGTTCAGCACCTTGCGCGCATTCTCGTACGACTCGAGCCGCGCCAGCGCCAGCCACAGCTGCTCGCACGCACGGGCACTCGTCAGCACGGTTTGTGATCGCTCGACTGTCGGCGGGCGAGCTTCCAGAAGCACGGACGAACCACTCGTGAGACGATAAATAAAGCGAGCTCCGAACACGGAGCAACAAACACGGAGGACGCATCCTGCACCTTCCCCGCCACCATCCTGCGTGGGCGATCCACGATCCACACGTTCTACGAACCAAATCGACCGACGATTCGTCATCTGCGTTTGTTTAAGCCGCGTCAACCAAATCCTCCCATTTCCCCAGATAGCCGGGATTTGACTCCAGATATGTTAAATCCAGGTTAGAAGCGGTTGGTGGATCAGTGGGTGGAACGGCAGGTAGTGTGTCCGTGGTGGGTGGAGCGGTGAGTGGAGCGGTGGGTGGAGCGTCCTATAGTGGGTGGAGCGTCCCGTGGCGGGTCGTCACCTCCACGCTGGTCGGGCAGCACTCGACGGCGCGGCTCAGCAGGATCCGCGCGTCATCCGGCTCCTCCAGCTCCACGGCCGCCTTCCAGAGCCGCACCGAGTTGGGCACCTGCTCCAAGGCTGCGGGGAAAGGGAGAGACGAGCGCGCCCGGGCGGGCGGTTAAACGCGACGCCCTGCGTTGGCGCGGGCCGGGGGAGAGTCTGGGGGATGCGGCCGGGTGGCGCCGCGGCCGCACGGTGAAGGCGCCGCTTGCCTTTGCGCAGGACTCGCTTCTTGGCCTTCAGGTCGGTCTCGAGGTCGGCGGCGCGGATCCACGTGCGCACCGACTGCGGCAGATGCCTCACGGCGTTGGCCACCACCGCCTTGGCCGAGTCGCCGGGCTGCAGGCGCGCGGCCTCCAGCCACACGTCCTCACTCTACGGGAGAGACGCGGAACGCGGGCGAGACACGGATAACGTTAAGAAATTAACCAGAAGCGACGGCCAAACGGTGACGCAAAGCAAAACAAGTTATGTCCGCACGGAGGGTCCGTCGGACAGGGCAGTCGCGGTTGCTATGGCTACTTTTAGCGCCGTGTCACCTACTTCATTCTAGCAGCAACTCGGACGACATTTAGCGGGAAAGGAAGCCGTAGAGATGGGGGGGGAACTCACCTTGGGACACATCTCAGTGGCCTTCATGATGATGTTGCGGGCCACCTGAACCTTGCCCGTGACCTCCTCGAGTCGCGCCGACGCGATCCACGCGGGTGGGTGATGGGGGTTCGTCTCCCGCACTGACTTGAGCAGCAGCCGCGCCTTTTTGATGTCACTGGGACAGAGCGCGAAGAACAGGCGTGGGTGAGACCTCACCAGCACAACACAATCACACCAACACGTCCCACTCTTTCTTGTTCCTCAACCTCTTGGGTTGCTGGGGCCACGCAGCATTTTTCTCTCCACATCTCCGTCACTGCATCGTTTAACCGAGACAGCAACCGTACCGTCGAGAGATTGGCGTTTGGCGCCCAGTCAAACCGCGGTCTTCCTATTTCGCTTTGTTTATTCTAAGCAGGACTTCCTTGTTCATTGCATACAATCCACAAATGGTTTGGGAATTCTCCGGAATGCTTTCACCAGCACACAACCGCCGTTCAACCAGAATCACGCATCTGCGTGCACACAACACACTCACTTGATGTCGCCCCCATAGGTGGGGATCATGGAGTTGAGGTCGGTAAGATAGCCTTTCGGGTCCACCACCGTCTGTCCACTCACAGAGTCTGACACCTGCGGCAACGCACAAACATTTAGCGCCATCCGACCCCCCCGAGTAATGAATCACTCGGCCACCATCGCAGTGGAGGTTGAGTGTCGAGAGGTGGAGGAGGAGTGTTGCGTGGCGCCGGTGGGTACCTGGCTGAGACGCATGTCCATCAGCGTGTTCCTGGCCTGGCCGATCTTGCGCATGTCCAGCTCTCCGGCTCCCGGGGTCATGAGGCCACTGGGGGTCATGGAGCCGGGGTAGGGCGTGTTGAGGCCCCCACCAGGCAGCAGCTGCACCAAACACGCACGCACAAGTGTTACGTAAACACACGTTCACGTTCATGCACACGAACACACACGTGTATACGCAAGTCTGCACTCACACACATCAACACGCACACACGAAGTCTCGCTCTGCGTAAACCTCCCATGTGTGACAGCACAGGCCTGCGAGTGTGCGCGCGTACCAGCTGACGTGGGTCCACGCTGTTGTGCTGATCCGCCGCGTTCTGCATGTGTTTGGAGAGGAAGCTGTCGGGCACGGGCGTCAGTTTGTCGTGCCGCGGGTTGCGCTGCCGCTTGTTGCGAGCGTCGCCGACCTCCGGGATGCTCAGCCACTCGTCCTCGGACACCTCCGCCAGCTTGCGCTGTGTCGCGCGCGCGCACGGCAATCAGCACAACCCAACGACGACATGTTTGGGCCTCCCATGGCATGCGGTGTTTCACTTCCCCCATGCCCACGATTCCACAAACCATCACGATTCAGAGATACGATTCAATTCCATAATTTGTTTGTTTGCTTGTACTTTTTTCTCTGCATCGTTTTTACTGCATCTTATCGTAGCTCAGTTGTAACGTGTTTCTTGTTTGCATTATCTATCCTGTTTCTACCGTTTGTCTTGTCCAAACAGTTTTGTTTTCTACATTCCATCCTATTTGTCAGTGACCAATTGTTCCATCAGCTCTCAATCTCACACACACACAACCTGACGTGTTTCAGAGCAGCAGTGGTGAGGACGAACCTTGAGGTCGGAGAACTGCTGCTGGATCTTGGGTCGCTCCATGCGGTATTTCTCAATCTCCTCCCGCTCCCGCTGCTCTCTGTAAAACAGCGCTCAGCCCTTACACCTTACAGCCACAACACCTACAGTCACCAAGTCTTACAAGCACTGCCATGTTAGAATGTATATCGCTTACAATGCAAACGCTGCACAGGAAACAAACAATTTCACAAATGCTTGTGTTATCTAACCACGGTGCCATCAACAGCTTTATTTACCCTTTACACTATTTTATATTTTGCCATTAAATAAAACACGCTTACAATTGAAAACAAGCTATGATAACCGCAGTAAAACGACATAAGTGATATTTTGCAGAATAAACAACACGGCGATCACGGAACGTTGTACGATCCGTTGGCGCCCCCCGTGGGAGGCTTGAGGGCTCGGCTCGCCGGCGCCACTCACCGGCGATCCTTCCTCCGCTCGTCTAGCCGCTTGTCCACCATGCAGTAGATGGCGTCTGCCTCCTCGTCGTCCTTCTCGTAGGGACCGCTCGAGAACAGGCTCCCGGCGTAGCCATTGAACTGCAGACGAGAAGCGTGCGCGAGACGCGGGTGGGAAGGAGAGACGCGGGAACGTGAGCAGCGACGTATGGCTGGTGCAACGCTGTGCGACACAGGCGGTGTGCTCGGGGTCTTCTTCTTTGCGATTCTTCGAAGCACGATGGGCAGCTTCTGGACATCGTTGTCTTTCAGCTTGGCTTCGAAGTGTTTAACTCACAAACATTATTAGTCGGCCACGGCACAAACGTCAGCACACTATACTATGTATCCCGTGTCCTAAGTTTGGGTCAAGACTAGGGCTAACGTGAGTGGCGAGCAGTATGTGGCAATATGGCGCCGGCAACACCGTCTGGTTGCCTCCTCCGCCTCTCTGCGCTTTCCTCGCGCCTCTGAGTCGTTCTTTCGTCGAATGAGTACCTTTGACAGTGAATGAATATGTGCGCGTTATAAATGAAAAATTATTATTATTATTAGTTGTACTGAACTGGTACCGGGCACCAATTACCATAAAGCATGTAAAATGTAATCTCGCACAGGTCTTCATGCAGCAGTGAGCGGACAAAGCGCTGACATGATATTGTGCGTGTAAGAAACATTATTTATAATTATAATTGTATATATTCATTCACTGTCGAAGCTACTCATTCGACGAGAGAACGACTCAGAGGCGCGAGGAAAGCGCAGAGAGGCGGAGGAGGCAGCCAGGGGGTTTTGCCGGTGCGTCGTTGCGCGCGCCTAATATCCGAGTAAACAGAACAGCCCTCAGGGTGTTTACTTGTATTAACCGGCTCGCGCCATGCGATATCAAGACAAACATCCCCAGGCAGCTCTTGCGACGCGAGGCACGGGCTCACTGCGGCCGTGACCGCGGCGCCAGCGCGCTCACCTCGTCGTAGTTGGAGTCGTTGAGATCCTCCTCCTCGTCCTCCTGGCTCTTCTTCATCTGGTCGCCAACCGTGCGCTTGCCGGGCGGCGCGTGCCGGTCGTCCACCGGGTCATTGGCGTCGCGCGCGGGCCCGATGTCGGACCGCGTCGTGAAGCCCGTGGCGCTGCGTGCGACCGGGGGAAATACGCGCGTAATTACCCAGCTAAATACTACGCAACACTGCCATTCGCCACTAAGTTGCGGTGAAGTTACCACGGCGCCTGTGCCAGACCGTGTGCAGCGTGAGGCCACGAGAAGTGTCGAAGGCTTGCTGACAGCAGATGCACCACCTACTACTATACGAGCAGATAATACTAGACACCTGGTCACCAATCTACCCGCTTACACAGGCCCGCACGCTCACCGACTATCTACATACAACTTTCACCAGATCACCGTATGCGAACTCACCACCCATTCACTGAGCGATGCAACAGCCACCCACGCAATGGATCCACTCGTCCAGCCAATCTCGATATGGTCACTCACCCCTAACCCCTCAAACCCTATCCACTCAACCACGCACTCACCTCAGCTACATCACTCCCGTGCAGTCACCCACTCACTACCTTCACACTTGGCTCACTCACCCAGCACCCACTCAGCCCTGCCACTCGCCAATGCCCACACACCCTGACCATACACCCACCTCGCCTCGCCTCACACCATGCTCACGCACGCCAATCTAGTGCAGAGACCCGTAGCCTCCCAGGAGACACGCTGCCCACAGACCCACATTCACCCCTACCCGATCCAGCCCGTCACCCCAGCCCCCCCGCGGGCCTCACCCTCGGCCCAGGCCCGGCACGTATCCCAGGGGCGCGGGCATGCCCAGGAAATGCTTCTTCTTGCGCAGCGCGCCGCTCACGCCGCTTGCGGACGCCATGATGCAGGCCTCGTCTTCTTCCCACAGTGCCCCGCGCCGCCTGACCCTTGACTCTACGGAGGGTGAGAAGACGGGTTGCAGACGCGGAGGGTGCGCGATGACGTCGGTGTGTGCGTGATGACGTCGCCGAGGAAACACTGGGCGGCGAGGAGCGACGCGTTTGTAAACACGCTGCGGGCAGCAACAGCTGCTTGTCAAGTCAAATTCTGCTAGCGAGCACCTATGAAGGTCGACACGGCACAGGAGGGGGTGGATGACCACCACGCCCGGCCGCCTTTGTCTCTCTAATGGCAATGTTTACGCACCGCACTCAGCCTCATTTGAGGCTGAGTCTGAGTCGACCTAGGGGAAGCCCACTACCGGTTCGGAAAAATCGTCCCTGGTGTTGGCCGTGAGCGGAATTCGAACTCCGGTCGCCAGATTCGTAGCCCAGTGCGCTAACCACTGAGCTACCGCTCCCCACATACACACACCGCGCACACGGGTTATACGGGCCCGTGTGCCGCCCACAGCTCCCGACGCGGGCCTGCTGCGCCCCACTCTGACATCACGGGCGCCGCCTCTCACGGGCCCCGGACGCGCTTCCGTACCGGCCACAAGCACGCTTCTCGGACCGCTGCGGACTTAGAGAAGCGCACAAATCGACCCCGGCGTGCGGGGCGATGGACTCGCGGCATTACGACCTGAACGAGGAGCAGAAGGCCATCAAAGCCAAGTACCCCGCCATTATCA
>JAZEWU010000036.1:138416-153478 GCA_036362915.1 Geotria australis
CTGGACTACCGCTACCGGCATCACCATCAAGCTGCATGTTGTCTAGGTGATGATGTCATCGCACTGCTGGATGAGGGCATCCACCGGTGGTTGTAGGTGTTATGACGAACACTACTGGGCAGTTGGAGGCAGTCGCCTTCCACTTATGTCTTGTGTAATGCTGTGTGTAAATGTTTACGTTTTTGTGGTTCGTTGCGTTACCTTGTGATTTTTATTTTAAAAATAAATAAATTCGCGTGTTGCGTCGCAGGAATCGCATTGCTTAATTGGGCTACAGCCTAAATTGCCCGTGATGCCGTGATGGACTGGCATGCCATCCTCGGTATACCCCTGCCTTGCGCCCTGTGTCTGCCGGGATAGGCTCCGGTTCACCACAACCCTGTCCACTGTGTACAGGATTAAGCGGTTTCCGACAATGAGACGATTAACCTCGGCATATGCTTTGCTGCCCTCTTCTCTGCGCCACAGACCTGGACCACACGGCCGACGTGCAGTGAGTACACGCATCTCCACAGCTTCACTTAACGCTGTTGCGAGCCCAGCCAGGAGCGGGGCAGGCTCGGTGTGTCCTGGAGGGCCGCGCGTCCGCGCTGACGGTGCTGTGGCCTGCGCGCTGTGCGGTGTGCAGGTTGCACGCGTGGGGCGACACGCTGGAGGAGTCGTTTGAGCAGGTCGTCATGGCCATGTTCGGCTACATCAGCGACATCGAGGTGGTGGAGCCCCTGGACACGCTGGAGGTGGAGGCTGAAGGTGACGGCACTGTCCACGATGGAGTTTCGCATTACGTCTCTGCGATGCGTTTCCGGGTTGTACCTCGCGTTGTTTCGGGCGAGATGTTCTACGTTTCGCTCCACGTGCTGGGAGCTGCTTCAGGAACTTCAGGAACTTCACATGGGATAAAAAAAACATCCGCCATTCACCACTTAGCGGTGGTGACGTCTCCACGGTGCTTGTGCCAAGCTAGATGCACTCGTGGGGCACACGTGCGTGAGATGTCTTTCTTAATCTGGGAGATTTCTTTCAGGCAAAATGCCATCGCAAGCAGAAGCATCCTCGTTAAGCCTCCACCTGAATTCATTTCCTGAAAAAGCTGCCGGCACACGGACCGAAATGATGGACATTGTACAAAACAACACAGTGCAATCCAAACCAAGTACAGCACAGCTCAACCCCCCAAAACCTATGCGGGAGTTCTGCTTTCGGCTGTAGTTCCAGGGTAGGTGGTAGATCTCACAGCCGTCAGCATTGTGCGTCTCTTCACAGGGGAGGACATGATGTCTCTGCTCTACCAGTTCATGGACGCGTGGCTCTACAAGTTCTGCGCTGAGCTGTTCTTCATCCCGAGGGTAAAGGCAGGCAGCCCTGCGGCAGCCACACTCGGCCATCGGTGGCACGCTGCTTTTCGCACACTGCAGTAATGCCCGCAGAGTTCACGTTCCACCTGATGTTGTCTTGGGTTGTCTCTGCAGGAGGTGAAAGTCGTGAGTCTGGACAGAATCAATTTCAAAATTCGCTCAATTGGGTAAGTACAACGCGAACTTCTTTATCAATTAAATTTTGAGCACAATTATTTAGGTAACCCTCTCACAAAATTTCCACGGTGATTGTGAGCAGGATAGTCGTCACTTTGTTAAATGGACATTTGATTCCCACCTGTGTGTGTGTTTGCTTCGTGTGTGCGTCTCATTTGACTCCCTCGTGTCCCCCCGTGTCTCGTGTTCCCTTCATTGACCCTGGCAGCTGGGGTGAGGAGTTCAACCTGGAGAAGCACCCACAGGTGAGGAGATTCACTGTTCTTATCACTCATAAGCAGCTCCACAAATACACAGCTGCATGGGCAGAGATGGCTACAATACGGATTATTGAAGAAAATGAAATGGGATACAATCAATTGGCCATACGTCGGACACCAATTACTTTGATGCTATTTCCGAATGAGATAAAAATTACTTATTTTTAATTCCGTGTAATTTACACGCTGACAAAATAACAGCGTGCGGAGGTAGCATCGGGCGTAGAGAAGGCCGTGTTTGTTGATACCGTGTCCGGTGTCGCGTCGAGTATAGGGCACGGAAGTGAAGGCCATCACCTACTCGGCCATGCAGATCCACGAGGAGGAGGAGAAAAACGACGTGTTTGTCATCATCGACATCTGACGCACGGCACCGCCACTCGAACGTCCAAGTCGGGTGAAAGTTGGACGTAGTGACGCCTCTTGTCGCCGACACACTGAAACCTCGCCGATTAAGAATTAAACAGCAAATTAGAGGCAGCGGCTCATTCATTGCTCGTACTGCTTGAGGACTTTGGTCTGCTGAGTCAGGACGAGGTTAACCCAGATGTCACCTCCACAATGGTTGTGTGTGCTGACAAGAGATTCTTCGTTGCTCAGGGAATGTAACATTCTTTCCTTCCTATATTTAACTCACTACAAATTCGGTGTGAAAATCAGGGCTATCTGGACTGGAAGAGTACAGAAAAGCTAATATTTTTTAATAACGCTCCGGTTGTGTGCATTCACGTTGACAACGGGTATGTTTTCGTAAAAATTTAAGAATTAGTGTACACTGGTGTAAAATGGATTTTTAATTTATAAATTAAGTTGTGTGCTGTTAATCGGTGTGTGCTATGCGTCAAGGGTGAGGGCAGCGGGCGGTGAAACGGTGCAGTGAGCGTGGGGCCTTAAAAGCAGGCCGAGCGATGACAGTGGAACACTCGTCACCCTGCTCAGACAGGGTCTCTTATGTGCGACTGCTGCCTGGTCTAAAAATGTGTTGTTCTCAGATGATGACAGTCGCGGGAAGCTACCAAATCTCCATGAACATTGCCCAAATGGGTTACTCAGTTAAAGTCTGGCAACCAGGGCCGGTGCTGGGGGAGTGCTGGGGGAGTGCTGGGAAGGACCCTGGGTGGGGCCTACCACACCAGATATACCTGTGGGCCACCCGAATTCAACCTCCTTTGCGGTGTATCACCGTTTTAATGGCCCACACAACACTTCTCTTGTTCCCGCCAATAATACAAGAGGAGCTGGTGCCAAGCTGCTTGACAGCTCTGGTCCCCTTCATGAATGTGGGCAGTACAGTTGCGCCCAGTGCTGGAAACACGAGATGGGATACGCTAGTGCACTCACAGCCACTGTTTAATGACTCGGGGTATCGATTTCCCACACGTTCCCTACCACCTGCTTCACACACAGAGGCTCAGTTCCACCTGGGAGGCAGCTTCCTGCAAATCACACAGTCAAAGGGCATTCCCGACACATGCACACAAACGCGTGTACGCAGGCGTGCACGCACAAACACACATACAAAGAACAAGCCCCTTGGTCATTGCCCTTGAAGTGTGTGTGTGTGACTGTATTACAGTATGTTAGTACACTGTACACAATACTATTCATACAGTGTGTACTATGTATACATGTTGCAGTATGCAGCGGGTTTAGTATAGTTGCATAAATAGTGTTCGTGATAAAGTTACCGTATTGCAATACTTGGTTTAAGCTGGTTAATGCATCCTAGAGGTTAATACGGAGTTCAGTACAGAATGCTGCTACTGCTTTCTTGGGTGCCACCGCTGAGCACCACTGCCTTGCAAAGGCACCTGCAGCTACAGGTTACAGCACCGACAAGCACTCACAAACACGCTCTCCGATGTGTTCTCTGGTTCTACCGTGTGTTCGGCACGACATTTGTCTGGCGTTTTACTCCCACGTGCTCGAAGCCCCTTCCAGAACTGAATTGAATTCAGAGCTATACGGCGCAACTGTGAAACAGTCACAGCTCTCTGCATCACAACTCTGGTTCACTGCGCTCCCAGCACTGGCTAGGGTGTCGCTGCCGTCATGTGGGCTGACGTGCCATCCACAACACGGGGAAGGACACGTGCCCGGGGGCTGCACGGCACCACGGGTCACCGGCGAGGTACGTCTCAGAATCATGGGTGGCATCACCGCTGTACAACAGGAGAGGGCAAGTGACTTCACTGGGGGGTGAGGGAATGAGCTTCAATGGCGGGGCACGGCTGCGATGAGGAAATTCTGCGCTTCACGGTAACGTCAAATAACAAAAAAGCGGGCACGTTGGCTGAGTGTAAGACAATACAATTTGGTTTGCTATGGCATCAGAGCAGAGGGCATATCTAGGAAGCTGGTTTCAACCCCCATTACACGGGACTTTAACTGGTCCCCTCGGCTACAGTTTCTCCACTGAGCGTTGATTTTCTTGCATGAGTAATCGATGGTACATGTTGATTGCACTGTATATTGTATCTTAACCGTAAAACATTAAGTCTTAATACTTTTTACTGTTGGAATTACACGTTCTTTTTTACTCTGCCTTCAAAGGGGTTTTTAGTGTGGTGGGGAATAAAGTCTCTTGTTTGCCTCCTCGCAATTCCGCCAAATGGGAATATTGCCCCTCTCGCCACCCCACTAGTGATGCCGGCTACAATCAGAACCTTGCTAAGTTCACAAGAAACACCCAGGAAGTTATGTAACAAAACAAATAATTAAGGGTTTGGTAATTAAACACCTTCCACCTCCGGTGCAGTAGATTACATCAATCGGTGGGTAAAGTGCAGTTTAAAGACGAGAGTAGTACACAAACCCGATACTAAACAAACGCAAACTCCCGCCGGTACAAACCGCAGCTCTGTCTATAGGGAGGAAAACGAAAACCCATAAAAAAATAATCACTAATTAGCATCCGCTATTGCTGACAACCTATGCATTAAATTCAGCTGGGTCTGTCTAGGTCAATGATCTGGAAAATATTTCTGCAGCTGGCACCCCGTGTCTAGTAAACCTCTCGCTATGGCTGTGGCGACTAGTTACGAGCAGCTCACCAATGACACAGAAAATATTCCGTGACAAACGAAGCCCTTCTGGCGCCGCATCGTGAATGTCGACACGGGGCGCGGTGCCGTCGTGGGCGCGCGTGGGGGCCCCCTGCGTGCCAGGCACGGTGCACGCGAGGCTCGTGCGGTGGCTTAGAACAAACGACTCAGGCGCCTTTCCACGTGTAGTATCTTCTCCGCCTGTTCCGCATGGGCTTTCTCAGGGTTCCTCCAGTTTCCTCCCATGGCTAAAAACATACTGTGCAATGTAAAGGGCATTGACTAAGATCCCAATTACCTACAAATTATGCAAATGGGATCACATGTAGCAATATCGTCCCCTAATCGTAAACTTGGTAGGACCCTCCATAAAGAGTCTTGAAACTCAGTGAGGCTTTCCTAGATAAACAAGCATAGTAATAATAATAATAAAACAAGCCCTCCCCTACGCCTCCTGTCTACGGAGCCACTCACCGCTAGGCTACGTCATCATGGCTTTAATAATAATCATTTCAATTTATATAGCGCCTTTCACCCGAGGGTCACAAAGCGCTGCACAAGGGCCGTGAAGAGGACGTATGCCAACAACGAAAGAAAAAACAATAAAAATTAAAGCAACAGAACTCGCCTGGCAGGCATCGCTGCAGCGAGCACGGCCGCCTCGTGTTGGCGCCGTACCTCATCTAGATATAACCGGGAGATGTCAGCGAGCGCGGGTACGAGCAGGGCCACGCGGGCCTAAGCGGGCACCCTGCGCGATCCGCACTCGCAGCAGAACTTGGCCCAGTCAACGGGGTGGCGTGTGCCGCACTCGTGGCAGAAGCGCTGCAAGGGCCGCCGGCTGAGGGCCCCGGGGGGAGGCTTGGTGTGCGGCGGCGGCGTCTCGTCTCCGTTCGAGTGCTCCCACGGGTCTCTCCGGGCACCGCCAACTCTAGCGCAAACACAGCCGCGACGTCAACGTGGCACGAACAGCACCGCACCCAGTGGCTAAAGCTACCGGTTTTCTTGGAGGCTCCACCGGGACATACGGTGAGCGGGGAATCCGTCAATTCACGAACTACTATCCTTGTCCACACAGAAAGCGGCCTTATTCATTCTTACATTGACTCTGCCTACTGCTCGAAGGACCAACTCCCGTCCAAATCCTCATGGGACCCACTCCTGCCCGAATACTTGCCACCACCCATTGCCCGTATCATGAGTTGAGCATGAGACCAGATCATTTGAAACATTTTAAACTTGGAACATTTGGCAGTGGTAGTAGTGAGAATTGCTCTTAAGAGCTGCTCTTTCAGGATAGCTGGGGCGAGCGTTCCTTCTCCTTTACACAGAGCGGACAAACGATCACCACGGATATCCCAATTATCCGCGAATCACTTATTGTGGATGACACGCAGGAGGAACGCTCGTCGCGGCTATCCAAAAAGAGTAGCTCTTCGGCGCAATTCTCATACATCGAGTCATAAAAACCTCCATCAATACAGCGTTCGTGATCACGCGTGGCGAAACCCCAGCCAGAGAACAACGCAGGTTGTTTTGAACGCCGGGAGCGCGGGGAGGGAAATCCGCGGTGACCCCGGCCGCTCACGGCTGGTGCCGCACGGCCGTGTCTCGCTCACCTGTCGGTGCGCTCGCTCGGCGCCGCCCGCGTTGCGCCGGGTTTCCTCGGTGCGCTGCCTCCCGTGCCGGCGCCGCCACCGGCGCTCTTATAAGGGGAGGGCGGCGTAGGGCTGCGAGCCTGCGTCCTGCGCGACACGCGCACGTGCAACGAGGCGACCAGGATTCACGCGACGCTGGGACGGATACTCGTGGTGTGCAACAACAAAGATCCCCCAGTATAGCCTCAACAGACTGTAGCGTCAAGTGCTGTTAGCGAGCACCTATGAAGATCTACACAGTACACGAAGGGGGTGGGTGACCAGCATCACGCCCGGCCGCCTGTCTCCCTATTGGCAATGTTTACACATCGCACCAGGTACTCATTTGAGGCCGAGTCGACATAGGGGAGGCCCAGGACCGGTTCAAAAAATCGTCACTGGTGTTGGCTGCGAGCGAAATTCAAACTCGGGCCATATGCAGGTTTATAGCCCAGCATAGCGCTACCCGCTGAGCCACACGTGTACACGCACACGTGAACGAGAGCCAGAGTCGGAGCAAACGCGTTACCGCCGGATGGGCATGAGCTCGCTGGCCACGCGTCTGCCCGCTGGGCGCCCCGTCCTCAGCGGGGGCCCGTCACACTCCACCTCTTGGCCGTAGGTCGACCTGAGAGCCGCAGGTCAATGGGTCACGTGTAAGGAGCACGAAGAGCTACGGGGATTGCACAGCATACGGAAACACTGCTAGAAAACGCACGACAAAGATAGATCGCACTCGGCACAGGCATGCGTAACCGGCATACCGGCTACGTATGCGCGAGAAACTAATCGTCTCGTTACCGCTTGAAATACATTTTCTTGCCAGGTTGTATGAATTGTATGCTTGGACATACAGTTGTAATGACCTGGTACAAATCCAAGCCAGGTTTCGCCGGCGGCCCAGCGAGGGGAGGGGCGAGTGACCGCGTCACACCCCACTCTGGGGGGGATGACGTAATGGGGTTCCCCCCCCGCCCCTTATTGTTTAAGGGCATTAAGGGTGACGTCAGCGTTTGATTATGGGCTTTTCCCCCCCGCCCCTCATTGTGTAAGGGGATTATAGTTACTAAAAATAGCCTAAAGACTGTAATGATTAACGGAGGGGAGGGTGACGTCAAGTGTTGACGTCAGATGCCTTTGGATGGATAAAAGGCGTGTGCCCAGAGGTGCTGGGGGGGGTCCTGAAAAAGGTGTGTGTGCCCGGAGACTGGTGTGTCCCGGAGGCGTGGTGGAGGAGGCCCCACAGGCGTGGCTTCCACGTGGGTTGGCTGTGGGGCGGGTCGCCTGTGAGAAAGGCGTGTTTGCAGAGCCTGACCAGCCGTGTTGCTGGGAAGCAGCGTGAGGACGCGCGCTGTAGCGCTCCACTGCTGGCTTGTAACGAAACGGCCTGTGTGTGAGCGGGGAGCTCTGTGATAGCAAGCTGAGCGTTCATAGTGACGGACTGCTGTTTATGTGAGAAGTCTTGCTGGTGAATTAAAGGACAAACTGCTTAGAAGCTGTGCTTCAACCTGCATCTGTGTGGGGAGGACGCGGGAGCGCCCCGGCCGTTCCCGGCTCTCAAAGCCGGTGGAGGACGGTCCCGGGGCTGCTGGCTGTGGGGTGAGTCGGCGGCTCCTGGCGTCACGCCGACCGGCGAGTGCTCTCGTCTTCAGAGCGTCCGAATCGACGGACGGGAACATGGTAAAACACCCGACGGCTCATCCTGACACGAGTGCCGACTAGGGTGCTACAATTGGTTATCAGAAGTGCGATTCGAATCCACGACTACAAGGGAGAGAAAGACGAGGCGGCCGGAGGGACGAGGCGGCTGCGGGACGAGGTGGCGAGGCTCCGAGAGAAGGTGGGGCTGAGCGCGCACACGCTGAGCGGCGGCCGCTCATTGACCTGCTGGCCAGCCTGACCCGACGGCGAAAGCCACGCCGACCGACGAGGTGACGAGGCGGCCGGCGGGACGAGGCGCTGCGCTCGCGGCTCGCTCGGCTGCGGCGGGAGAGACTCGCCGATGAGGAGGCGACGAGACGGCCAGCAGAACGAGGCTCCGTATACAGCAGCGGCGGCGCGCTACCGCGCGGCAGGAGCGAGCTGTAGCGTTGAGCCGACGGCAGCCTGACGGGGCCCGGGAGACGATGGGGTGGCGAGCGGCGACGGCGACGGCCTCCGGCGCGACGCAGCAAGGGTGAGCTGAATCTGCGAGTGGCTGTGAGCAACCCCGCGCCAGCAGCTTGCTGGCAGCCAAGCTGAAGAATTTTATTTGTGCGGCTGATGGACACGACCGAGTCGAGACGAGATTGTGTGTTGGAGACGGACGTACTCAGCACGCTGAGACTGAACATGGACGCAAGGCGAAAGTGAAATGTATCATCGGCCGAAGGTAAATTGTTCATGATAATATATAGAATTAAAATGGTTAAGGTAAATTGTTTATGATAATGTTAACCTAAAAGATAGACATGATAATACGTGTGTAAAATTATATTCTTTCAGGCGCGATTGTGGAGTGTGACGAAATGTTTTGTGTGAGGACGTGTGGACGCCGAGTTGAGAGAGCGCGCCGCGTTATGAGCGCCGCGTAGACATTGTTGCGTATTATTTTTAGTAATTGAAATTGTTGAGTATTATTTTGGAGCTCGTAGCGCGGCGCTCTCGGCACGCAGCGTTGGGAGCGCCGCGTAAACAGCACCGCGTAGTCAGCGCGCGCGTTGAGAGAGCGTGCGTTGAGGTGCGTGGAGAGAGCGCGCTGTGAAAGAACGTGCCGTTTTTTACGTGCACCGATACAGAATTTCGCATGGCTGTGTTTACACGTCGGTATTGCGTTTGTGCGCCGTTGTTTTGTTAAGTGCCGCGATCGGTATTGTGTAAATGTGCGCCGGTAAAGGTTTTGAGTGTATTTGAGCGTCGCGATCGGTATTGTGTTTATATGCGCCGGTACTGCACGTTGCGCAGCGGTGCTGGGTTTTGAGCGAGCGGAATGCGCCGGAACTTTATTTTGCGGGCGGCGGCGTTCGAGCACCGCAATGGTTGTGAGTTGAGCGCCGCGGCGGTTACACATCGGTATTGTGTTAATACGCGCCGGCAAGTTTTGTGTGTGTTGAGCGTCGCGATCGGTATTGTGTAAATATGCGCCGCCAAAAGTTTTTGTGTGTGTTGAGCGCCACGATTGTAGACATCGATGCCAGGGAGACAAAGGTGGATAAGCGTGGTGGTGGGTCATCCACCCTCTCGTATGCCGTGCTAGCCTTCATGGATGCTTGCTAGCGACACTTGACCCTGCAGTCTGTTGAGGCTATAGGGTGGAGCTTTGTCTGTCGCAGACAGAGGTCATGATTGCTTCAGCCCTGGGTCGGTGTTTTCATTTTGACACCGGTAGTGGGGGCTGAGGCGTGGCCAGTAATTCGGATGTGTTTGGATTGCGGCTATGGCCAATTTATCCCTCCCCTAAAACTCAAAGGGGGGATGGGAGTGTTCGGTGTTTGTGGAGTTTAAGACGCGGGGTGGAATGGTTGAAATGCGGTGGTTTAGACGCGCGCGCCGGTTGCGTGATACGCGCGCTAATGATTACACGTGCGACGGGAACAAATAGTTCTCTCTGCAGCTTTGTGCAGCGCTTTGTGACCCTCGGGTGAAAGGCGCTATATAAATGCTATTATTATTAAATGTCCACGGTGGTGTTGTGTTGTTGACAGACATTGCTTGCAATTGTACGCTGTACTTTCGGGATTGTTAAAGCAAATATCGCTTGCGAATGTTAAGCACATTCAGTAATGTTAAAGCGAATATTAGTGATGAATATTGCTTGGCGAATGTTAATCACATTCGGTAATGTTTAAGCGAAAAGTTGTCTGCGAGTGTTGAAAGACATTCGGTATTGTTGACACTGAATATCGGGAATTATATTGTTGATTGACGGTGCGGCGCGGTTAACCCGGACTGATAATGATGCGATATGCATGTGCCTTACGAGTGGGCAAAACTATCAGACGGGGGTTGATCGCGATAAAAGTCTTCAGACGAAACTAATCGCTGGATGGATAAAAGGCGTGTGCCCAGAGGTGCTGGGGGGGGTCCCGAAAGAGGTGTGTGTGCCCGGAGACTGGTGTGTCCCAGAGGTGTGGTGGAGGAGGCCCCACAGGCGTGGCTTCCACGTGGGTTGGCTGTGGGGCGGGTCGCCTGTGAGAAAGGCGTGTTTGCAGAGCCTAACCAGTGGTGTTGCTGGGAAGCAGCGTGAGGACGCACGCTGTAGCGCTCCACTGCTAGCTTGTAACAAAACGGCCTGTGTGTGAGCGGGGAGCTCTGTGATAGCAAGCTGAGCGTTCGTAGTGACGGACTGCTGTTCATGTGAGAAGTCTTGCTGGTGAATTAAAGGACAAACTGCTTAGAAGCTGCGCTTCGACCTGCATCTGTGTGGGGAGGACGCGGGAGCGCTCCGGCTGTTCCCGGCTCTCAAATCCGGTGGAGGACGGTCCCGGGGCTGCTGGCTGTGGGGGTGAGTTGGCGGCTCCTGGCGTCACGCCGACCGACGAGTGCTCTCGTCTTCAGAGCGTCCGAATCGACGGATGGGAACGTGGTAAAACACCCGACGGCTCATCCTGACACGAGTGCCGACTAGGGTGCTACACAGTGAGAAACAGAAAGTGGAACACAGAGAAAGTGGGCTTGGGCAGGCCACATTGCTCGAATGTGTGAGTGGGGCGGCAAGTTGGTGCAGTGGTAACATCTGCGCCTTACACCTCTCCGAGGCGGTTCGATTCCCACCTCGGTCGCCTTTCTGTGTGGTGGTTGTGTTCTCTCTCTGTTCTGAAGGGCTTCCTCAGGGTTCTCTGGTTTCCTCCCATGGAGCCGGCGCAAGGTGCCATGCTCACCCTCCCCGTGACTGCGTGCCGCTGGTCGCCTTGCCGACGCCCGGCCTCATCTCCCGTGCTGGGGAGCCCTCGCGCAGCCGGGACGCCAGGGCACCGCCTGCACCAGTGCCTGCACCACAAATCAGCGGTGAGGCCACACACACACACTCATAACTTACAAACAATCAACGACTACCGATGATCAATCATTTATTTTACTTGCAATTTTTTGACATACGGTGCGTTATCTGGGCGGCACGGCGGCGCGGTGAGTAGCACTGCCGCCTCTACTGCGCGACCCAGAGGTGATTAAAAGGAGTTACACGGCTGACTGTAATGTCCGCTCGCGTGTGCCATCCTCAAGAATGGACGCTTTGTCTCACGACACAGCACGACGTAACGTTATGGATAAAGACAAAGGCTGTGGGCCGTGGAAGGTGGTGAGAGTCACCGGCAGAGCGCATAGAGGTCGCTGCCATGTGGGAGCGGCTGGGCAGCAGCGCCGGCATCGGGGCGGAGGTCGCGCCCCCGTCCTTCTTCTTGACCGACGGTGCCCGGTACTAGAACCGCAAGGCGAGAACAACCGCGCGTCGCGTCACGTCACTAACAGAATCGCCCGGCAGCACGTTCCCTCCGTACCCTCAGTCTGCCTCACATCGTACCGTAGCGAGAGACAAACTATTAAACTTCACACGCAGGTGCCCCTTTCGTGCCGGTGGGACTCAGCGGTGGCACAGGAGACTGAGGAGGAGGAGGAGAAGCAGGAGGGAGGAGGCACCTGTGTGCGCACGGCCAGGCGGGACGCCGCCTGCTGGGAGGGCCCGCTCCGGCCGATGCGCGCCGCCTGCTCCTTGCAGAACGAGATGTGGCGCTCAGCTGCGCCTTCGTTGAACCTGCGCTGGCAGCACGGGCACTGCACGTAGTCTGTGCGACGATGCAAAGACAGAGATTCCACGTATAGCCTTAACAGACTGTAGGGTCAAGTACGGGTAGCCAGCACCTGTGAAGGTCACCACGGCACACGAGGATGACCACTTCCTCGTGTGCCGTGGCAATGTTTACACACTGCACTAGGTACTCATTTGAGGCTCATTGCGACGATGCACGCGCAACAGCACCGGCGCGGGGGTGACCAAAGGTGTGGGCGCTAATAACGGCGGCGTACAAAACCATCGCCTGTGAGAGTGCACGGATTTTTCTTTACCCGGGTTTAAGGACGGCGGCGGCGGAGGAGGCAGGGGCCCCCCTTCCTTGAGCGCCTGAGTCACTCCTTTAGCCGCGCGGATCGTTCTGATAAATTCCTCGTGCTTTTGCTTCCAGCCGCACTTCTTCTGCGGCAGCGGCTGCGGAGGGGACACAACGTTGACTGCCACAGCTGCAAACTGTCACAGCCGATTAGGGTGTTCCTCAAGGTAGGGTTCTTCAGCTGTAATTTCTGGTGGGCCACGTGACATCATGCCACGAGTAGACGTTATGGCCTCAATTTACACCGTGACATCATTACGTCTGTGCACGTGACGTCTAGTCCGTGCCTCTTATCTTCAGCTTTATAATTTCTCCGTTGTGTATCTTGCTTTTATCTCAATCCTACTTGTTAATTTCCTCAGCGCTCATCTCTACCTCTTGTTTATTTCTCATCTGACTAATCTGTACATCTTCATATCTCAGCGAGCTACTGCTCTCAAGGCATAATAGATCGACGGCCACTCCCTGAGCCTGCTTGTGCCACATGTACAACTGCTGTCACCACTGTTCTCTGCTGCCACTGTCTTAGAGGGCCGTGGTCGTGACCATGGAGACAGGAAGGTCGCGGTTGTACCTTGGCGGACGCGAGCATGGGCTTCAGCTGCGAGATTTCCGTCCCCTCGAAGCGCTGCCTCTGTGAGTCGAACACCCTGCGCTTCTTGGTGGCTTGCTTGCGACAGACATTGACGTGCTTTTTCTGCGCAACAAGCACCGCACACACTCAGCCCCGGCTAAAGCAACATCCACGCGAGCCATCCACCCGAGCCTGGCGGCGCACCCCGTCATCTAAACGCCACGTCGGGGAATTTAGCGGCGTCCGTGAAACGCAAGGGCACCTCCACACGCAGCACGCACCCGCGGTGAGTTACAAATGAAGATTGAAGACACGAGTGCGTGTGACGCGCCTAAGAAGCGTCTTCATGTCCACCATTACGAGAATGTCATCTGAATTCCTTCTCGACCCTCTAGAAATCTAGCCATCGTTTATCGAGCTGATATAAATAACACGGGAGCATGTTTCCTCTTTATTTATACAATCAGAAATTCATTAATGTATTCATCGTCAGAAACCGCTTAATCATGTATAGGGTTGCGGTGAGCCGGAGCCTACCCCGGCACACACAGGGCGCAAGGCAGGGCTATACCCACGATAGGACACCAGTCCATCACAAGACAACGGAGGCAATTTAGTCAGCAGGCCAATTAACCTATGCAGCAGCATGTCTTTGGACTCTGGGACGAAACCGGAGTGCCTGTGTTCCGATCAGCTGGTCATTTTTAACAAACACCACGACCAAGAACGTATAACTGCTGCTCATCTTGTTAGTATATCGTGACCCGGGAACATACCAAGCTCTGTGGCGCAAACGTCCTCCCACACACGCTGCATGGCACGAATTTCTCCCTACTCGGCTCGACGTAGTCTGCAACGAGAGCACAAAGACGAAGTTGTGAGCTGTGGGAAGTGGAGGGGCAGGAGCCACGTCCTAAAATAACACCATATATGCGTTACGTTAATAAAGCAATTTTACAGCCGTAGAATTTTCCAAACTTGTAATTCTGTGTTGTTAGAAAATTCAAATCTGTATTTGTTGTTTAAAATAGTGCAGACTCCCCACAAGTGAAAGAAAGGTTACGGGGCGCCCTTGTCAAATTCCGTTCCCCTCTCTGCAGCCTGAAGCCCGGGTCCCTCTTAATGCGTGGTTCCCTCTTGCCGGTGGTCTCCGGTGGTGTTGCGTGCACAATCGATACTGCAAGCTTTCGAATTTGCAACTGCTGCACTTTCCTCACTCGGAGGTTACACATCTGACGCGTTTCCTAATTCGCTAAGACGCCCCTAGGGCCAGATGACGGCAGAAGCTGCGCGCGATCCAGGCCCTGCCGCGCCGAGCGAGGTGGCGACTCGGGAGCCGCGCCGGGCTAAGTGGCGGCTCGGCAGCCACCCACCCCACTGCGGTTCCGAACCACACCCGTGTTACGAACCCCCCGCGTAGAGTACTCAGTCCACACTTGTTCTGAACACACCCATGTTGTAATAATAATTATAATAAAGTCGGTTTATAACGCGTTGCACATAGTCATTCAATGGACGAAGGTATTAATTCGAAGAGAGATCGACTCAGATCCGCCAGGAAACCGCAGAGAGACGGAAGAAGCAGCCAGGCGGATTGCCGGCGCCAACATATTGCGGTGCACCCGTCGATATGTTGGAGAAAACGAGCGAGCACACACAGCACTTATCTTAAAAGATGGTAACGACGTTTCGCTGAGACATCCACTCAGCTTCATTAGGCATATTTTAAGGTAATTGCTGTATGTGCTCGCTCGTTTTCTCCAACATATCGACGGGTGCACTACACTTACACATTTTTTTTAACAACGATGTCCAGAAGCTAACCATCGCGCTTCGAAGAATCGCAAAGAAGAACATGACCTAAACTCAGAAACAGAGCTTCACTATGGATAACATTGGTCATGAAAGCCTACGAGTTATTATTGCGGTGAC
>JAZEWU010000036.1:163844-175674 GCA_036362915.1 Geotria australis
GCCCTAAAAAAAAATGGTCGTTCTCTCTGCAGCTTTGTGCAGCGCTTTGTGACCCTCGGGTGAAAGGCGCTATATAAATGCTATTATTATTATCCCTTTCACAATATCCCAGCTACACCCACCTCTGCAATGAGCCGTCCGCATTGTTGAACACCCACCGCGCAGCGGGAATGAAGAGACCGATTGGACCCTCGTGACGTGGCAGCCGAGTGGCTGAATGATTCGGCGATTTACCTGTGATAGCAACCTCACGAAGACCTAATCCCAAGTCCACCCACGTGGCGCCCTGTTGAACCGGTGAAGGGGAAACACTCATCAGCCCCAGCAGCCTTCAGCCAGTCACTGCAACTCGCGACGGTTCCACGGTAACGCTGGGAGGGATGTCCCAGACAAAACCTCTGAAAATGAGGGTTTAAATCTGTATTTGCATGGCACGGAGGCTAATATGAGTTATCTGCCTTTCATGGCTTCTCAGAGTAATCCCACAGTGATGCTCCAGTAATCCGTGACGGGGTGGTGGGCACGGAGGAGCCGTCACAGGAGAACCGGCCAAGGGACAAATCCTTGTGGGTTTTACTTTTTTTTGTATATATTTTCCCTTTTTTTTCCTCCATAAAAGCATAGTAATCCACATGCATAATTGAAAAGACAACATGTTGACCGCATTTTATCAGCCCTTCTATCAGCCAAGGAGGGATGAAGGTCGGGTTGACCCTAACCGAGATTGTGGCCCCTTCGCTTGAATTAAAAACGGAAAGGGGCTCAGGTGAGTTGTGAGGAGGGGGCAGAGGGCATCACTACGCGGCGAGCGGCGCGATTGGGGTGGACGCTAACCGGGCCTGACAGACGCATATCTTGCCAGGCATCGTCCGCCTAATCGGGCGTGCCCAGAGCGCCTCGAGGCATCGGGGGAAAAGGTCACGCGCACGGCGTGTAGCTAGCCCAGGGTTTCCACCGGGTCGGCCAGCCAGTCGGCGATTTGCTGCGGGGATTTAAACCGCCGAATAGTCCCGACACATCTTCGCATTGCCGCCGCGTCGGACACAGAACAAGACGAGCGTGCTGATCGGCCGGTCACTGTAGACGCAGGTTCTGCTGCTGGTGGAGGTCACTCCTACGCTGCGGTGTGACTCACGCCGATTTTAACGCATCGGTGGCGCCGCTGCTATAAGCAGCCGCGGAATTTCACAAAGGAGAACGGGTGAGAGATTGTCCGACGCGTGCCCGTGCTCCGGGCTTGTACAGACCCCGGCTACACATGCTGCTGTTCAGTCAGAAAAACAGGTTAATTTTATTAACAGTGGCGTACGATTCAGCCAACATTACACACGGCTTTCAAGGAAACACATTTGTGCCGTTACACGTGCTCAGGCACCGACGTGCACGCCCACGTTACAAAGGGACTAACACTGGATCTAGTTACGCGATAAACACATGCCGACCGAATCGCACGGCTGGCTCGTTGTACAGTCTGGCAACTATATTAGGAGATCGTTCCACTTTACGATAACCGATAGCTCGTCGCGCCCTAGCCAGTGCCATTGCTTCCAAATTCTGGGCTCCCGGACCGTGACACCACCTGATCTCTGGAATTGTGGGCTTCGAATCGACAACTTCATTTGTCATGGGACCACAAGCCCCGTCAGTCTTCCTGGCGTCACTTGCTCCGCTTGAAACCGTCAGCCCTGGAGCCACTGCTTGAGGAAGCCGGCGGCGGCGTTGAAGGTGCCGAGCGCCGGCGTCGTGCGCCTGTGCGCCATCGCGAGCGAGGCGGCCTCCATCCCGTGCCCCGCGGCCTTCAGCTGCGCCGCCACCCCCTCCACGTCCCGGCTCTCCGTCTCCCAGTTGGCCAGGAGGTGGCCAATTAGGTGCGGGTACAGGGCGGTGGGCAGGCAGGCAACGGTCAGGCCCCGTGTCAGCAGCAGGCCCAGCAGCTCGGGGTCACAGGTGGAATCGTCGACCTTCGGGGGAGACGGCGGAGGTAGCGGGAGCGTTACGCGGGGCGAGCGGCACAACGCGCGGGACGCGCGATACGGAACGTCACCGGCCGAACGTGAGCGAGAGACGTCCTGACGACGGTCAAAAGCAACGGCCACGACCGCACAGCGTCCACGGTCACCGGTCCGCAGTGACGCGAGAGCCGGGATTACCGACCGTTTAAGGAATGGATCACTTTTGTGATTATCGATTCAATCCCCGCTGGATGCGACTTGATGGGTGGGCTGAGTGACAACGTTGGCATAATCAGATGAGTCGTGGTGGGCTATTAATCAAGTTAATAGAGTCATGGAGACCGTTACAGTGAAATGATTCAAGGGCCTGCTAATGACGCTGCTGTAATTGCTAACTCGTATAACGGATGATCAGGCTGCTGTGTTGAGGATGGGGGCCACGGGCCGGCCTCGCGCACCTCGGTAATTGCGGTGGCGATGAGGTCGACGGCTCGCTCGTGCAGCCGCGCATCTCCGCTGTCCAGCGCGAGCTTCAGCGCCGGCAGCAGCAGCGAGCGCTCCAGCAGCAGCTCCAGCAGATGCTCCACGCACTGCAGCCAGGTACACACACACACACGAGGTACAAACACACACGAGGGGGACACACATGAGGGGGACAAACACACAGGCTGAAACTTGAATGCAGAGCTCGCCTCGTCCTGCTGATGACTAAAATAAAATGGCCACCATTTTGACTGTGGAGTTGGTGGTCTGAAACCGCCATGCCCCGCTGGTGCAAAAGGTAGACAACGCCTGGTCTAAAACACGGCAGTGCGGTGACGTCACAAGACACACAAAGCCTGATGGGAGGACCGATACTACATTCAAGACGGCGCCTTTTCAACGTTACAGCTTCAACTACAGACGGCCTCTCTCTGCGTCCATGACGAAGCAAAGGAGCAGCCGGTGGCGGCGCCGGTGGCAGTGCCGTTAGCGCCGTTAGCGCCGCGTGTGCGCACTGAGTTCAGCCCGGCACCTTACCGGCGTGGGCAGCGCGTGCCGCGTGCCGCGGAGCGACCGCGCGATTCCCAGCACCGTGGCGCCGGCCTCGGTCGTCTCGGCAGGAGAGGAGCTCGCCGACAGCACCGCCGCCGCCAGGTGCAGCCAGGGGCAGGCGTCGCGGCTGCCCCTGCACGCCGCCACCAACATCGCACACACACGTTTGCACCAGGATGGGTATCTTCAGTTTTGTTGTTGTTGCATAATTAATAATCGCTTGGAAAAGAACAAAAAACATTATCGGTTTTGCACGTATCGAAATGTCGAACGATAAACTAACAATTTCAGCCCTGCGTGGGTGTGTCTCTGTGTCCATTTGAGCGTACCACGAGTTCTAGGTGTTGATTTGCATATAATTTGCATAAACACAAACAAAAATATAATTCTTCCAAACAGGATTTACGCGCGTAGTGTGAACGTACGAATCGATTTCAACAAACTAATCGATAAACCCGTTTAACTCGGTGGGTTCCGCCGTCCACGCCAGTTGCGTCTGGCAACACGGCTGTAAGGTTGTCCAGCAACGGTTGCCGGGTAATACGGCAGGCAAGGAGGCCACTCACAGTACAGCGTCAGACACGGGCGGCCAGGCCTGCAGCAGCAGCACGAGGTGCGGCACGAGTGCCGGGGTCGCGCCGGCGCTCAGCAGCTCCTCGAAGAGACGCAGCCGCCCCTCCTCGTCGCGCACCTCCGCCATGTCCAGCTGCGACGAACACAAAGACCCCCCCCCCGTGTAGCCTTAACAGCCCTACCAGAAATCTACCAGCACTGCCAGAATACAACCGGCGGTGTCTTAGGCAGAATCTGTCAGGGCACTGACTTCACTGACCGGGCGGTGGGGCCAGGCGTCCGTGAGCACGGCCTGGGTGCGGTAGAAGGCTAGAAGGTGGCCTTCCTCGTCTCCGAGCCGGAAGGCCTGCTCGAGGATCTGCAGCACGGCGACACGAGGGCGCACCGGCAGGGCCGCGTCGGCGCAAAACGGGCGCAGCCACGACAGCAGGTTGTCGGCGCTCACCAGTGCCCGCCTGCACACGGCGACACGCCCGCAAGCGAACGGGGAAACCAGTGGTCACCGCTAATTCTGGATTATCAATGGGCGGATTGTGGAGGTTGATGATTATCGTATTGCTTTGCCTTCTCTAACCACCCGGACTCAACCGTGGGCGACACCGTAGCGCCTCTGCCCACTTTAATAATAATAATAAAAATTTATATAGCGCCTTTCACCCGAGGGTCACAAAGCGCTGCACAAGGGCCGTGAAGAGAACGGCATGTCAACAACGACAGAAAAAAAACAACCAATAAAAACCAAAGCAGCAGAAAATAAATGATGAAGGCTGCTTCGAATATAACTGAAAGGTCGTGAAACTGGCAATCTTAAGAGCGGCAAAAATCTGCCAGCGTCCCCTAAGATGGCGGGGTTTTAGACGTTCACCGGGCTGCCCGTTCATCGGCTCAGGCACCAAACTCCACGCGGACGTATAGACATTGCTGGTCAACCCCCCAACACACACGTGAAAAAGGGCCAACAGCAGGCCCCCGCGTAAAACAGCAGCGGGCGGCGCGCGCGTGCTCCCCGCGTCACGGCGCCTCACCCGTCCTCCGAGTGGGAGCGCACGGCCGAGACGATCCCCTCCAGCGCGTCCAGTGGCGCCTTCCCGCCCAGCAGCTCCAGGGCCTCGGTCGGCTCCCTGCAGACAGGGAGGCACGGGCGAGCGGCTCAGCCGTCACGACCCCGCTCTCCGTCACGACCCCGGAGCGTGACACAGGCGTGAAACGATCGGCGGTCACTCGTAACCTGTGCGTGGTGTCTCGAGTTAGGCAGCACGGCGAGCGTTTCTGTCAAGATTTGACCATGCACTACTGTGGGAATCTTCAGCAGACGCCGACTTTTCCACTCCTCGTACATTTCTATTATACTCCTGATAATGCCTTGAGTCGTGCGTGGTGGGTGAAAGCTTAAGAGAAGCAATGCTCAAAACACGACCCAACCCAGAAGACCACACTTGTACCTTTACCTTGCATTAAAACATTTCCTGCAAGAATTCTTGCCACAGGCAACATCGATAGACTACTGGGAGACGAGACAGCGCTAGTTGATATGAGGAAATGCTGTGCTGCCCATCGCTTCACTGCAATAATTATTTTGTTCGGTCTGTACCGCTAAAACTACCGCAATTTGTGTCCATCTTGGCTTTGGGACCGGTTGCCACAGGGCCCCGCCGATTCCAAGGTCAGGAGCTTCATCGGAGGAGACCAGCGTCAAGACCAGTCAAGGTCGGGTAGTGGCTCCTGGCACCGAGGCCAAGGTCAAGGACGAGAAATTATGGAACAAGACCTCTAGCCGACCTCGAGGCCGATGGCTCGTCTCGCCCCTCCCGCTAGCTACACCACGATCCCCGCACAGCGCCGGCACAGAGGAGGGTGGCGGCGGTTACTTGAGCGCGTCGACGACGGTGAGGACGGCCTGCTGGAGGGCATCGCGCACGCGGTTGGGGCGCTCGCCCAGCGCCGCGCGCAGCACGCCTCGCACGCAGCTCAGCGGCCGCCCGTCCAGCGCAACGCGCACCGCCAGCCGCAGCACCAGCTCCTCCCGCGAGCACGCCAGGTCGTAGGCGCGCGCGTAGGCGCGCTCGTGCTCCTGCGAGCGAGCACGCGTGGCCAAAGACAAAGATCCCCCGTGTAGCCTTAAAAGACTGTAAGGGTTAAGCGTGAGTTAGCGAGCCCCTGTGGAGGTCGACACGGCACACGAGGAGGTGGGTGAGCAGCACCATGACTGTGGCTACTAGCCACCTATGACTCAAAAAACAGTGAGACGTTAGGCGCTTAAGTTGAGCGAACTGCATTTGAAAAGCTTTTAAGTAACTAGAATTTGTACTGGAAACACAGCAAAGCGGAAAAACTAAATAACTTGCAAAACACAGTGAAAGTTACGTAACCTGCATCAATACAGTCACTGTGTCAAGCAGAGAAAGGCAAAACATTACAACGTGCATCCCATTGTCGTCACACCGCGGCAACTGCGGCAACTGCGGCGTGGCCAGGGCGGCGCGATGGCATACCAGTTCGCTGTGCCGCAGAGCGGCGATTGTGTCGTCCTCCACGGAGCGCAGGTGCTTCTGCACGTCGCGCAGCCGCGCAGCGACATCTTCCAGCGTGCGCGCGCCATCCTGGCAGTCGGCGTCGGCCGCCGTCACCTCGTCGCCGTCGCCCGCCGAGCTCCCGCCGCCGCCGCCGCCCTTCTTGCGGGAAGCGGGCCGGCTCTTGAGCTTCTCCACAAACGCGATGGCGCGCTGCACCGTGTCCGCCCGCGCCTTCGTCGGCAGCTGCAAGGGAGCACGGCACCTTGGCGAACCCGCGACCCACGGCCCGTACCCGGCCTCCAACTTAATTTGAATTTGCTCGCAATTTCATTCCAAATGGCGGTGGGGTGGCGGCGTGATTGATTTGTGCAGATTATAGCTTGAGGCCAAAGGTGGGGGAACTACGGCCCCCGATTTCAATTTGTACGGCCCGCAGACACTCCGTATGGAGCTTATAAAGCAACAGAGAGACACTAGTGAGAGAACGGTATGCAATAATAACACCAAACGCCAGGTCAACAATATCCCCCACTCGCAACCGACTAGTCGCAGGTCGTATCAAAGTGATTAGCCATGTCACGTGGCCTCGGTCTGTATCGAGTTGCGAGTCAGATACAACCAGGACGGGGAGGCTTCCCGTCCCCGATCTATAACGAACGAGACGGCAACGCTCCAAAAACCATAAACACGCTGACAACGGCACAAACGGTGGGACCACGTCGGAGCGGCGGCCTTGCCTGATCGATGGCATCCGCGGAGACGGTGACCTCCTGGAGGAAGGCATCCAGGTCGGACGGGGACAGTCTGTCCAGAAGCTGCTCGCAGTCACGGTAGCGCCTGCCCCAGTCCACTTCGCCGCCGTCTTTCCCGTTACCGTTCCAGAACATTCGGCGCAGCCACGCGGCGAACACGGCGCTCTGAGTGAGCCCGCCCGCCGTGGGCAGCTTGGGCACCAGTTTGGCCACGGTGATGACGTTCTGTGACGTGAGCACAGGCCGCAGCGCGTCCAGTGGATCGGCGCTCGCGTCCATCAGCTTCTTGTAGTCGAGGCCTGGGGCAGCACGGAGTGGCAGAGGCGTCACCGCCGGCAAAGCGCGCCGCGTGACCGTGCACCGGGACTTCATTTCTCACCGAATATTTTCACCAGTAAGACCGGGAGGTGGCGTGTGACGAGGAACCGGAGCCAGAGGTACCGCTCGTTTTGGACCCGGTGCATGAAAAAGGGGTCCCCTCCCTATCTGCCTTGCCGTCTCTGGGCAAGTTCAGTCGCACCGCCTTCACACTCAACAGCGAACACCGCCACCGGGTGACGAACGGGCGAGCGAAATCGTTGTTGAAGGCGCCACGGCAACGCCACGTTCGGGCTCGCGCAGCACTCACCGGGCGCGGTGGAGCGCAGCTTCTTGAGCAGCTGCAGGTGGGCGCCGGGCTCGCCGGGGTGGGTGTCGTGGCCGCCGCAGCCGCAGCCCTCCAGCAGGCCGAAGTAGCAGAGCAGCCGGACGTGGTCGCCACCGGGCACGCCGGGGTACACGTACTTGGTCATGTGCTCGAGCACGCCAGCCGGGTCGGCCTTCAACTCCGAAACGAGGCCCAGCGCCGCCACGCGCTGTTCCACTTGCCGCGTCGCCAACCTGGGGGCACGCACGCGGGGCACGTGGGCACGCGTCAGGGCCATGCGCTCCGCGGGGGGGCATCTCGGTGCCGACACTCGCGCGCACAACTGTCGAGTCGCGACTCTGCGCCCGTGTCGCGTTTACAAGCCGTTCCAGCGGGAGGCCGCATCGCCGCGTGCGCGGTCGTCATCGCCTACGGCAGCGGTTTCCAACCTGTGACCCGCAGGCCGTTGGTCGGCCACTGAACCGTGGGAAGCGGTCGACAGAACCGTTTTGATTTTCTTCACAAAACACCAGGATTTTATTAATTGCCCATTGCACAACTATTTTAATTAAGCTAATAAAAAAGTCAGTCAAATTATGACTTTTTAATTAACGTCTCACAGCGCTGAGCGGTATTATTTTAATCATATAAATCGGCGTGTGGAGGACCGCAACAATGATCTGAAGGATTAACAGTGGCAGAGCGCGTGTCCAGACAGGTGGAGAAGCCGCGATCCGCAGCGGGGCGGGGAGCCGCGAGCCCCTGGGAGACGGCCATGGCTGTCGTGTCGCGGCACGCTGTGGGGCGGGGTGATGTTCGAGGTGGGGTGCTGTGCGGGGCGGTTGCTGTGCGGGGCAGGGTGCTGTGAGGGGCGGTTGCTGTGCTGTGCAGGGCGCCGTGCGGGATGCCACACCCGCTGTCCGTGAACAGGAACTCGAGGTGCGTCATGTAGAGCTCCCAGAGCGGTAGGTGGTAGCGCCGTGCCAGCGACACGGAGAGCTCGTAAGTGGCGGTGTCCAGGGTGCTGAGGCAGCACCACAACCGCACACATGCACACACGGGCACGGTGTCATCCAGGGCAACAAAGATCCCCCGTATAGCCTTAACATACTTTAGGGTCAAGTGCTTTTAGCGAGTACCTATGAAGGCCGGCAAGGCACAAGGGGCTTGCTGGTCAGCACCAGGCCCGGCCGCCTTTGTCTCTCTAGTGGCGATGTTTCCACACTGCACCAAGTACTCATTGAAAGCTGAGTCGACCTAGGGGAGGCCCAGGACCGGTTAAAAAAATCGTCACTGGTGTCGGCCGCGAGCGGGAATCGACCTCAGGCCAGCGGGTTCGTAGCGCAGCACGCTAACCGCCGCGCGACCGCTCCTGGATATCACGCGCGACGGCACAGGCGAGACGGCACACGGGGTGAGCCCGTGATCGGTCAGAGCGACCCGCGGGCACGCGAACCCCCGTGTGTCCCTCACTCGACGAGGCCGAGGATCGTCTCGCGCTTGTACTGGGCGTCCACGGCGAAGCGCTGCACGTCCACGCCCGTGCCCAGGCCGCGCAGCATCTGCGCCTGCGTCAGGTCCGTGAGCCGCTCGCTGTAGAGGCGCAGCCGCCCCTCCAGCACGGCCAGCTCGTCGGGACGCCCCGCGGCCGAGCCTCCCGTTGCCAGCCGCTCGCTCGCTCGGGCCACCACCTCGCGAGGGTCGGCCTGGGGGGCACGCGCAGCGCCCGGCGCACACGTCTAGCACGTTTCTCCGCGGCACGTTTCTCTCTATCAAGACAACGTCGAACGAGTTCTGCTCGGTCTGTGTGTGTCTGTGAGGGCCTTACCAGCCCTGTGTATGTACTGCCCGTGTCTCAGTGCGGGTGTTTGTGTGAACAGCATCATTCGCAGTGTGGATGTTTGCGTGAGTAGCCTCGAGAGCGGTGTGGGTGTGCGTGTAGCCTCGAGCTCCGTGTGAGTGCGCCAGGCTTGCCCAGTAGACGGGGTCGGGCTGGCCGCTGCACGGCTGCAGGCGCGCGTGGATGTGCAGCGCGTAGTAGTAGACGGCGAGCTGCAGCGACAGCGCCGTCGCGCTCTGCCGTTCGAAGTAGACGTCCGCCTGCAGCGGCTGCAACGGACACGGCGGGGGAGAGCAGCGGGAACACGGCGGCCCTCGCTCGCTCGCACTCACGCTCGGTCACACACTCGCGCTCCCACGACGTAGAAATCTTACGTTCGCGCGCCCCAATACTCACAACTACCGCCGTTCGCCGCTAAGTAGCGGTGACGTCACCACGGCGCCTGTGCCAGGCCAGGTGCACCTTGAGGCCACGCAGAGTGTGCAGAGTGTCGAAGCCTCGCTGACAGGACGTCATGGTCATGGGACAAACGCAGGTGCCTCGGGCTGACTGACTGACTGAGATGACTGGCTGGGGCACCACCTGCGCTCCCTACCGTGCCAGAATAGTCACCCTGACCCCTTAACATGCTTGTGTGACTGTGCGCGTCAGTGATTACGTCGGACAGCGCCAGGAGGTACGCGAGCGCCAGCGTCGTGTCGCTGGACATCGTCTCGGTCGCCAGCTCCAGCAAGACTGTGCACGGTGACGCAAGGGGACATGAAGGGACACGAGGTGAAGCGGGATACACGGCGCACCACGCGGGTGAACGGAGGGCACACCGATTAGATGAGGGACATGGTGAGAAACGGAGAAAAACAGTGGCACACAATGGAGCAAATTGCCAAGACATGGGTGAGGAATGCCACCCTCCGTGAGCCGATTGGCCAATCCTACATCAACGGAACAACACAGAAGCACCGGGGTAAACGTGATTCAGAAATGTGCACCGTGGGAATTGTAGCTCAGACCTTCAGAAGCCGGGAAGGGGTCCAGGCCCCCTCCGCTCGTCTCCAGCAGCATCCCCGTCTGCAGGTGCAGCTGCGCCTGCTGCATCTCGCTCGACACCTCCGGGGCCGGGTAGAGCTCCCCTCCCTGCGGCACACACACGCGTACAGTGCTCCCGTTAGCGGGACGGTGCGCGACGGTGCGACGTGGGTGCGGCTCAATGCTGGGCTGTGCCATGGCGTTGCTCTCACTCGTCCCTCCCGCGATGCCCTGCTCTGATCGCACGCACACGCCCTACTACCAAAATGTAGGTTTTAAGAAAAGTGAGAAAGCATCGGGAGACACGATTGTCTTGAGAGGTGTATCACCAGAGTGGCGCAGCTCGCGCCGTCCGGCAGGTTGAGCTGCCCCCGGCCCCTGAAAGATGTCGCTGGCGACAAGGAGGAAATTATGTTGCGTTTGGGTCTGCTCCTCAAATACTTTGAGAAGCCTGTCCTCCACTTAGTGGGGGGGGGGTGTCTCTCATTCTCCTCTGCTACAGCCATAGTATGCAACCCCTTTCCCCAGCCATCCATGCTGCTGACACATTGGCTCCACTCAAGTCCACATTCAAGATGTTCCTTTTCTCCTTGGCCTATGCCTTCCTCTGTAAAATAATTCTTCCCGCCGTTTCTGAACTGCGGCTTAAGATGCAGTTGCATTTAGATGCTAAAGAAATCCAAACTGTATTGTGCAAAACATATCAACCCAGCCGATCTGGAGTGTAGAAGTGCGGTTGTGTCACGCCTCCCCGCCAGAGACTCCAAGCGCCCTCTTGCCTTGTAATCCGCGCCGTCGGTGCCCAGCGACTCGTAAAAGGGATGCCACGCCTGTCTCTCTGGGGCCGCCCGGCTGCGGGTCTGAGGAGCCTTGTCGTTCTCCACGGCGCCCTGGGAAACCACCGACGGCACACGCGGTCACGGCACGGTCTCACTGCCGCAGCGACGGCAGCTCGCGCGGGGAATGTTCTGTTTGCTAGGAGAGATGCCACGTGATCAGAATGACCCAGAAAAGGCAAAGAATGTGGATTGGGCAACATGAGTTATTTTAAAAGGTAGGAAGTTGTGAAAGAGGGCAACAGACAGAAAAATAAAGATACTGAAAAGGAAGGGGGATAGAGTGAAATGAGTGAGAAAACTCAATGTGGGACAGGATGGGGGGAGCCTCAGCCAAACACCCGTCACCGTGTCAGGGCCGGGGGCTCGAGTGGGAATGGGGGGCACGGGCACCTGCAGCGGGCGCAGGTACGAGAGGGACTTGGCCCAGCGGTGCGGCTGGGCGATGGCCTGCAGGGCGGCGCGCGTGCCGTGCGTGGTGCTCGCGATCACCCCGGCCGTCAACGCCGACGTCTTCTGCAGGAGGCCTCCCCCGCCCGGCTCCTCTGGCTGGACGCGCGGCAACACGCGGCGACACGTGATGACAATAATAATAATAGCATTAATAGAGCGCCTTCCACCCGAGGGTCACAAAGCGCTGCAAAGCGGTGACACGCGTGTATATGCGGCGGCGAGTGC
>JAZEWU010000036.1:179508-196898 GCA_036362915.1 Geotria australis
ACGTCGATCCTTACACATGCTGCTGCATCTCAAAAGGCTGTACAGAAACAGTGGTTTATTAATTTCAGACACAGAGACAGGCAAGTCAGTCATAGACTGGGGAGAAGAGGAAGGTCGTGAACCTAGCCTAGAACAGGAAGTCAACAGTAAGGACGATTAGGGAAAAAGCGGTTCAGACGATGGGACCAGCAGAGAGAACGAGTGACCTCCGCGAGCAAAGGTCGCAGCAGCAACAAGACAGGGAGCGTGCGCTCGTTAGCGCTGGGGCCGGGGGCGCGCGCGATACCCGCGCCATGGCGCCGACCTGCCGTGCGGGATCGCACCTCGTAGCAGGTCTCCTCGTCCAGGCAATGGTACACGCTCTTCTGCATCTCCAGGATGTCCTCCAGTAGGCCCCTCCACTTCTCCTCCGACAGCGGCGGGACCCTGCGCACGACGGGACGGACGCATCGCTCGTCACAATTGCGCGGCTGTTCGCGATCGCGTGATCGTGGCGCGGCGCTCCCAGCGTGCGCCGCCCACGCGGTGCGGGCATCGCTGCCGTCTCCGCCGCCCCGCCATCGCGTGTTTGTTGCGTCGATGCAGGAATCCCGTAAAGAGCTCGCAAAGCTCATTGGGTATTTTACTGCCGTAATAATAAACATCTATCCGTCGCCGCGGGTTACCTGCGTCCGGCCTGGCGCGTGAGTCGCGTGAGTAGTTTGGCCGCCTCCTCGCGACTGCCCTGCGAGTCGCTGACGAAGCTGATGGGCTTCTGCAGGCCGTGCTTCTCCAGGATCTCTGACACGCTGGACACACACGCCGCTCGCTCGCTCATTCACGCGACGGATTTCGCAGGGATCTGATTGCACGTTTGCTACCATCTGGTCTCTCATTCACTACCAGTTGGTCTCACATTTACAACAATATAGTCTTTCACTTATAACAGTCTGGTCTCTTATTTCCTGCAATATCATCCCTCATTCACAGATATCCGATGATTCGTTCACTCCACTGAATGCAATTGTGACTTGGTCAGCATGGCTCACCTAAGGTGTTGCTCCATGACATCTACTTGGTCATGCAGGTCCCTGGTCACGTCAGTCTCTTGCCTGAAAACGACACAGGCACATGCATACGCACACACGTGTAGTGATAAAGATTCCCCACGTAGCCTTAAGAGACCACGAATCATTGCCCACGCCCAACCCCTATGACAGTGGTTCCCAAACTTTCTCGGTTCACGGTGACCCTTAGTGTATCAGGATTTATTCCACGGCGCCCAAAGTCAGAAAATATATGGTATATATATCGAAAATTTGGAATATCCCACGACGCCCCTGTTAGTTAGCTGCGGCGCCCCGGAGCCCGACGGCGCACACTTTGGGAACCACTGCCCTACCAGACAACTTGGGATCGGCCAATCTGCGGCTGTAACCGTGGCTGTGACCGTGGTTGCTCTCCTCGGCGGGTCGCGCGACGGTGGCGCCGGCGGGGGCATTGTAAGCGTGCGGCGTTACCCGGATCCCCGCTGCGGCAGGCACTCCAGGATGTCGTAGCAGAGGGACAGCTGGTTGTCGCGCGTGCAGCCATAGGTGCACTCCAGCGCCACCCTCATGAGCTCGTCGTTGTCTGGAATGATGCGCTGGGCACGCTGCGCACAGTCATCATCGCCACGCATCGTCAGCCTCGGCATTGTCACATTACGAAGATTACCGTTGCTGCTATATGGATTGCCACCACACTTGGTCTCATTGTTTCTCACAGCATTCACAATAATTGTTATAATTATCTTTACATTCACATCATTGAAAAGTATCACTATCGGCATTGCGATCACCTTCACCACCTCCATCGTGACCTTCATCTCGAGCTAAGCACGGGGACAGCAGCATGCTCGCTAATCCGCCCGCGGTGACCAATGTTCAAATCACTTTACTGTGGACCGATGTTCAAAGTAGAAAATGCTTTCGAAGAAACAACAGTGCAAACATCCAACATTAAGCGTGCGACTAGCTTGGCAAGTCGGTATGCGGTAAGGGAACCGCTGGCGGTGAAGAGTGTTGATTGTGGGAGTGTTGCGCCGCGTGCCGCCCGTGTTCCCGGGGCGCTCACTTGCGGCTTGGAGTGCTGGAAGATCTGCAGCGGCAACGCAAGGTCGTCGCGCGCCAGGCCGACCAGGTACTGGCGGAGCAGCGGGGCCGTGGGGCCACCGCCCACCGTCTCCAGGCGCTGCAGGAATGGCACGAGCCAGCGCAGGGCGTCCTGCACGTACCGCTCCGGCGGGGACTGGCGCCGGAGCGACACAAACGCGAGAGGAAGGTAAATCGCGCGCACTCGCGACTCCGCGGCGATGTCCGACGCGCGTTTTATCCTCGCGTGTTTTTAATCGGCGGCGAGGGCGAGGCGCCGGAGGCTGGCTGCACGGCAGGACGTTGCACGTGCGCGCAAACGCACGCTCGCACTCACACACAGGACAACGCAACACTAGTGAGAGATCATAACTTTACGTTTTGAGTTAATCCGTGTGGTGCGGTGATGTGTAGGTCTTCCCACCTCGTATAAGATGTCAGTGTGAAGGAGTACGGTGACCGAGTGCCGTGTGTCTTCCATACAATTCATTTGCAATATATATATTTTGCAAATTTGGCATGAGCAAGCAATCGATAGGATACCCCTTTCCGGTGACCTACACACTGACTGCTCGGTGCTCGTGAGAACCGACGGTTAACGCGCCGGCGCTGCAAACGTTTAAACACGCACGTGCGCGCATAGCTGCAAACCGTGACGGCTAGCGGCGCTCGGCAGCCACGGGCCCCCAGCGCCGGCTCTTCCCGCAGACGCCCACCTTGCTCATGAGCAGACGCAGGCGCGTCAGGCTGTCCATGGCCTGCAGATCGCGCAGGGTCAGCGTGGGGTCGACGCCGGCCTCGTACACCAGCGTGTCGAGCAGCATCAGATCGTCGAGCAGCGGCTCCAGGCCTGGCACCAGCTTCTCCTGGCCCAGCCGCATGAGCGACAGCGCGCTGTCCACCTGGCACGCGCACGCGGGCGGCACGCCGCTCGTCACGGCCCCGCCTCGACGGGATCGCCTGCCTGCGTCCTCACCTGTCTGTCTGTATGCACTCACAGGTTTACCTGTCTCCACATGCATTCTCTCAGCTGTATGGGCCATCCTGTCTGTTCGCTCACCTGTACAGGCAGGCTCAGCCGTCTCTCCCCTCACCTGCACTGTCACCTGTGTGTCCTCTTATCTTTGCAGAATTACCTGCATCATCACCCCTGTTTCGCCTCTCACCTCTACCGAGTCATGGTTGGCCCAGTCCTCCGGTTTAAAGTTAGGTGTCCCCCTCCCCCGTCTGTCCGCCCACCTGTGCAGGCACGCTCGCTCGCCCCGCTCCCGCGTGTGTAAAGCAAAGGTGCCGCGTGCGTGCCCTCCCACCTGGCGGGAGAGGCCCTCGATGTCCCGTGCTCGCTGCTGGTACCACTGGGACAGCAGCGTGACGGAGGGGTCGCGCGTGCGGAATCGCCGCAGCTCCGGCTGCTCCTCGTACAGGAAGTCGCCCAGGTCGGCGCGGCCCACGTCCGCCCCGCTCCTGTCGCCCGACGTCACAACCACAACAGCGTCAAAACCACAACGACGTCAAGACCACAACGACGTCAAAACCACAACGACGTCAAGACCACAACGACGTCAAAACCACAACGACGTCACAACCACAACAACGTCAAAACCACAACGACGTCAAGACCACAACGCCGTCAAGACCACAACGACGTCAAGACCACAACGACGTCAAGACCACAACGACGTCAAGACCACAACGACGTCAAGACCTCGACGCGCGACCCGCCGCTCCGACCGCCCGCCGATCCGCTCCGACCGCACGCTCGCCATTCCGCCGAGACGGTATCGACGCCGTCACCCGCAAACCCGCGTCCCTTCTACCCACCCCGGGTCCCCCCGGGGCCCAGTACCTGCACTGCGGGTCCTCGCACCAGTCCGTCTCCCTGTGCCGGCTCTCGTGCAGCGGAACCACGACCAGCTCCCCGTCGTCGTTCTGCCTGCGTGGCGGAGCGGCGCGGGATGACGTGAAATAGGGTGCGGTGGTCCCGCATGGCGATGTAGGGTGACGATGCACCGAGCCACGTGTGGGGGCACAACAAAGTGTGGAGAGCTGTAGACTCTGCGTGCTACTCGGATCTTGTATAAAAGAGCGACAGCATGAGTGGATGAATTTGAGTAATCGACAAATAACACAAATAGACGCCCTACTGCGGTAAATTACTCTGGCGCGTTTAAGAAAGCCGCCCCCACATCCTGCCTCGCGAAGGTAGGAAATTCCGTATAAGTCACAGCCAACGTGACACAGCTAATAGTGTTACCACGCCCCGATATTTGGGCCTCTCCTAGGTTAATTGAGCCTTAAATGAGTACCTGGTGCTGTGTAAACTCCAGAACTGGGGAGGAATATTTTGGCCGGGTGCGGTGCCGGCCTTCACGGGCGTTCGCTAACAACACCTTCGCTCCGTTAAGGCTCCGAGGGTTCCCGTCGCCGTTGTGTTCACACGCGGTCACGCGTGCGTGCGTGCGTACGTGCCGGCGGGAGTAGCCAAACCGTACTCGGCTTCGGGCAGCAGGTAGCGGTACTCGTGAGGAGACGTGGTCTCCAGGAAGTTGGAGAGGATGGGCAGGCGGTGGGCACGCAGCCCCTCGCTGTGGTAGCGGAACAGGATCTCCAGCGCCTGCCAGTCGCTCTCCTGCGCGGCCACATGCAGCGAGCGCCCCCTCCCCGTCACCAACACGACGCTTACGCCGGCCACGCGGGCGGCAGCGATTTGCCGATCCGCGGATATGTCGCGTCACACGGGCAAGCCGCTGCGCACGGAACTTGTAATTCCCGATGTCGGCACTTAAATTCATTTCCCGGCGAAGCGGTTGACTGAACTGGCGCTGAACAGCATTTAAACAAGATTTATTCACGTTGGAAGTGGAGAAACGCGCAAAAGCAACACCATAAACCTTCAAAGTTACTTTATAAGGTTACAGGAAACTATAGCACAATAATCATCACGGCTACTTATTATCATATCAGAGGATTCTTGACTTTTTGTTATGTTAATACATAATTATTTTGCACAGAGTTGAGAGAGAGAACGGGAACAAAGAATCTCACTGCCATGTATCTTCTGTGTACGTGATCAATAAACTTGACTTGCTTTCGTATCAAGACACTTTATACCACAGCATCTGTACTGTACAGCGGATACGAGTGTGGACCGTGCGCTGCGAGCTGGTTACCCGAGCGTAGTTCCTGGCCGACAGCACAAGGTTCTGGCTCCGGAAGCTCTTGAAGAACTCAGTGTTGTATCTCTCCTCTGCTGCGTGGGGGCCCCCCAGGATTTCCTGTGCGAGACCGGACGGAAGATCGACGCTGGCGGCAACAACAACGGGACCGACGAGTAATAAATAAAATCACAATTACTTATTTACCCGGGAAAGCCACATCGAGCCAAAATACTATTTTTTCAAGAGGGTCCTGCTGCTACATTGCGATGTTTGGCCAACAGCGATGACGCCATGTGTTTAACTATTGGAGAATACCAGGGGCAGGGAACCTGGAGGAAACCCATGCAGGGCACGGTGAGAACATGCAAACTCCACACGGAGGAGCCACATGGACGCGAGGACACGCCAAGCACTCGCCACGGTCACCGTGTACAGCAGGACATTGGTCACATGAGGCAGTGGGACACACGGGACAGTCAAGGGGACATGGGACTTAAAACCAAGGGGACACACGGTGGCTCGGGAGCAGCGGTGCCCGCACCTCGTAGGTGGCGAGGCGGTCCAGGTACGTCAGCAGGCGCAGGCGGCTGCGGCACAGGTCTTTCTGCTCCACCGTGAGCCTGCAACCGCGCGGGGGTAGCGACGGGGTCAGGCGTGGGGGTAACGACGGGGTGAAAGCGTGCTGGGAGACGAGCGCAGCATTCCCTTCATCAGAATTTTCCATTATAGTCGTAGCCTTAGTCCCGTCACCGAAAGCCTCAAGACTTCGACAAGTCTTACTCTGTGTGTTTTTTATTTGGTCACAGTTTTAGTCTCGTCGACTGAAGCAGCCGTTCGATTAGTCCACACTCGCAGCAGTTAAATGTTGGTGTGAGGATCGTGCAATTTCTTTCACCCCAATATTATCAGTCTATGGACGCCGTCAATCTCCACTTATAATATCTATTAAATTAGCATGCTGGGTCTCCCTCGGTGCACCGCCGTCTCTAACAACGTTCCCTGGACAATCACGGACACGGACGGAGCAGACATCGTTGCGCTGCACGATTTTTGTCCACCCACGTCATCGGCGACAGAGATAAAACAATAAAAACGTGTCGTTGGAGAACTTTCGTCGCTGATTTCGCGGATGGATTTAACACGCCCGACCGCACCTGGCGAAGTTCACCAGCCCCAGCAGCTCCGTCCTACGCTGCTGCTCCTTCTCCTTCCTCCTCTCGAGCTCCTCCTCGGGGCTCATGTCTTCATACGGAAGCTCCTCAATGTCCACGTCTCCGGCCTCGATGAACCTGCAACGACGGGAGGCATCTTCACTGTAGCTCCTTAACCTCCACAATCCCAGCGGTGCGAGCCGCGCGTCACCGCGCCTTCTCGCCCCGGGTCGCGGGATCACCGTGACTAGCGACGAGCGAGAAGGAAGCCGCCACGGACCCTCGGAGGGCCGCGTACCTGCCGTCGTCCCCGCGGCCGATGGCCACCAAGGCCTCCAGGCCGGTGCCCTTGAGGCCGTACTGCAGCAGCTCCTTGGCGGCATCCACGTTGTCCGCGAGCCGCTCCAGGCACTCGTGCAGAACCCACGAGCGCTTCTTGATCTTGCTCTGTGGGCGCGTGACGGGGTCGGTCAGGGTCACGTGCGGTCAGCGTGGGCTCATCGTCACGGCGCTGGGAGAGCTCTTAGTCTCGGAGGCCCGTAAGACACGAGCTGTAAGACACTCTGAACAAATGTTGCTGAAGAGGGGGTCATTTGACTCGTGACATGATGGCGATAGCACAGTTGGGATAAAATGTGGGGAAAACACAATTAAAAAAATAAATAAACAAGGAGCGCTCGACAAACAAGTGAGGTGTCTAGGAACCGTAATGGAGGATTGAAGCAACACTGAAACCATGACTGGTGCTAAAGGTCATGAACTCATGTCAGACATTGTGAAATCATAAGGAGGCACCCCGAGACCACGAGGTATTTGGGACCACCAGAGGATTAAGCAGCCTCCGTGAATCCGTGAAAGCCGCTCAGAGTTCTTCCACAGACCCTACGGCCAATCATCAGGACTCGGGACTGAGCGTGGATATCTCTGGCAGCGAGCCGAGGCGAGCGGTGATGAGACTGGGCAAGCAGCCGTGGGCGGTGCGAGCAGCGGTACCAGGTAGTCCTGGATGGAGGCGATGTTGACCGGGGACTTCCTCCACTGTCGCTGGTAAACCAAGTCCGTGTCCAGCCCGTACGTCTGTGCCAGCAGGAGCGCCTCCCCGTACTCCTCGCTGTCAATCTGGGCGTGTGGGCAAGGTGGAGGGGCGCACACGGGGGGGGGGGCACGGATGTTGAGAAGACGAACAGAGGCGCTCCACGGCGGTGTGCATCCCTGTGGGCTGTGTGTGGTAGATAGATACATAGACGTTTATCATTACAGCAGAAAAATACCCAGTGAGCTTGCAAGCTCTTTACGAGATTCCTGCATCGACACGGCGAACATGCGGTGGTAGGCGACGGCCGGCCCATGGCGCTGCGACGCCCACCTTCCGCTGGTAGAGCTCCTCGGGGGTGGTGGAGCGCAGGCTCACGAGCCGGTACGTCTTGACGAGGTTGCGCGGGCGCTTGCGGGGCGGCGCAAAGCGCTCCGACTCCGTGAGGAGGTAGAGGCCGCGGCGGACCACGCGGCCCGAGCGGCCCAGCAGCGAGGCCTCGCCGTCGGCCTCCTCGTCGTCGTTGCTGTCGTCGCCGCCGTCCGCGTGCGTCGGCCCCGCCTCGTCGGCGCGCGGCCTCTTCAGGGACACCTGCTTCACTTCGCACTGGCGGCACCGCGGCGGCGGCACGCGCATTCGCGACGTCAGCGGCGGAAGCAACGGCGGCAAAAGACGCGTCTACGTTGGCAAACGAACAGCAGCGGCCGGCCGGCATCGGAGAGCGAGAGCAGCCGCGTCGCCGCACGGAGGGAAACGTGAGCCGCTCATTTCACTTGCTGAAACAGCTTCCAGCACACGGAAGTGAAACGACGGACACGGTGGCAGAACGACACCGAGCACGACTAGAAAACCAGCACCGCCGAGAAACCTGGGCAGTGAGATGTCGTCAGTGTTGATTATCTGCGCGGAATGAGCACTGGCGGTGAGCTCGCTCTCTATCCCTCTGTGAGGTCGCGAGAAGCGTGTCGGGGGGCGGTGGATGCAAGCTGCACCTCGAGTGCGAGGAAGCCCCCGCCGTGCGCGGCCGTCACGAGCGGCGCCGGCTCGAACCACTCGGCCGACGGGCCCAGCAGGTTGCGGAGGGTGCGCGCCGACGAGACGGTGAGCGAGCCCGAGCAGCGCGCCAGGATCAGAGCGCCGTCCGCCCACCAGCTCACGTCGCCCAGCGAGCTCAGCCACCACTTGTCTACAGTGGCAGAACACACACACACTCACACTGGTATACAAAGATCCCCGTACGGTCTTCACACACTTTTGGGCAAGTGCTGATAGCGAACACCGATGAAGGGCTGGCGCAGCACAAGAGGGGGTGGGTGGCCAGCACCACGCCCGGCCTCCTTTGTTTCCCCCGGGTGGCGATGTTTACACACTGCACCAGGTATTTATTTGAGGGATGAATCGACATAGAGAAATCCCAAAACTGTTTTAAATATCAATCGCCACTTATGTTATAGCTGTGGCCAGGAATCGAACTCGCCGGGGTCATAGTGCAACATGTGAACCACTGCTCCTCACACCCGGGGGAAAATACGTGCTGAGGCACACGAACATTATAACAAGCACGTTCATAAAGTTACACTCACACTCAGACACGTCGTTGCACTAGCATACGCTCACATGGACGGACCCAGGCTCACAAACACAGGTCTTGGACAACCGCATTCTCGCAGGAACACGCGCACCCACTCGTCGACACACAACTCTCGTTTGATCCAAAGGAACCCTTCGGATGTCGCTGCACCGAGAGCCTCCGTCGGCCGCTTGCTCGCACGCTCACCCTTCATCTTCCTCTTCCTGTCCACGAAGGTCACCCACTGCGGATTCACCTCGTCGTACCCGGGCTGCAACGGCACGCACGGCGGCCTACGTTTACACGCGAGACCCCGGCCGACAACTCGGCGCGCCGATCATCCGAGAAACCGGCGAGCGCGACCTCGCGCGACCGGGAGATTCTCGATGGGCGATTCTCCGTGCCAGGCCGTCCTCGCCAGCACCGGCAGACTCACCTGCTGCTCCTGGGTCCACGCCTGCTTCAGGCCGAGCGACGGGACCTCCCAGAGCGACAGCTTCCCGGAGAAGTGCACGGCCGCCAGGACCGACGCGTCCGGAGACAGCGACAGCTTGTAGATCCCGTCCTGTGCGCGCACAGCACGCACGCGCGCGCCGTTACAGTTTAACCCTCGGCGCGTGAAAATCGCGGCGCGCTTATGAGAAACCGCTAGCGCTTATGAGATTTCGCGAGCGCTGCCTCTGAGTGGTGGGAGCGGGGCCCCGGAGGTCACGGGGGCGACTACCTGGTCACGTCCGACCCTGCCCCACCGAGGGAGACCGGGCAGCCGGGTCAGCAGGCGGCTCCGATGCAGGCCCTGCGTCGCACACGGCGCACACGGCACACGCACGGTTCGCGGGGCTTCACGACGCGTCGTACGCTAACGGGATCGCGGGGCGAGCGGTGGCAGGAGGCGGCGAGGGTTGTGTGGTGTACGGTGGCGGCCGCGGCTCACCGTGCTCAGCTCGTCGCTGACGCTGGTCACCTCCTTGTAGTGCGGGCTGCCCGACAGCACGCGCCACGCCGTGAGGCCGCTCGCTGCCGCCGTGCCGGCCTCGCACTCCCCGCTCTCACAGCCGCCCAGCAGCAGGAGCCTGTGGCGACACACGGGTAGGTAGGGCCACGGGGGAAACAAACACACACACGTGTGCGTGGAAATGCCCCTCGCATAGTCACCCCAATTGCAGCCTGCAGCGTGCTTCTGCGTGCGGCTCGTAAACCTCGGCGACCCGAGTTCGAATCTCGCTCACGGCCAACACCAGCAACGATTTTCTAAACGGGTCCTGTGCCTCCCCTAGATCGACTCAGCCTCAAATGAGTACCTACTGCGGTGTGTAAACGTTGCACACTCGGGAGACAAAAGGCGGCCGGGCGTGGTGCTGGCCACCCACCCGCTCACGTGCCGTGTCGGCCTTCATAGGTGCTTCTCGCTAACGGCACTTGCCCCTACATTCTGTTAAGGCTATACGGGGGGATCGTTGTCTTTAGTAAACCTGTGTGTTTGTGCGTCGCTGGTCCAGGCTGTCGCGCACGCCGGTGCGTTGCTGTCACACCTGTGCGTGTGGTGGTACACCGCCGCCGTGATGCCGTGGGGGTAGTGCGAGGTGAAGCTGAACCTGTGGTTCTCCTGGTAGCCCTGGGTCGTGTTCAGGCTGCAAAACGTCACACACGGCCGTCACCGTCACCGCCGAGCCAGGCAACACCAGAGTCACGCGACAAGATAACGGAGGCCACATCTACCAAGCGAGCGGGTGGGCTGGCGGGCGAGCAGGGCGGCCCACCTGACGAGGTAGCTGGTGAGGTGTCCTCCGTAGTTGATGACGAGGAGCTCGGCCGACCACTGGGCGCTCGCCGTGTACTCCAGGAAGACGAGCCCCGCCACGGCCAGGGCCAGGTCCCCCGAGCTGCCCGTCGCCTGTCAATGCCACCACTCTCGTCACAGTCACGCAGCACACAGCCGCACACCCCCCGCCTGCGTGGTGCCGGGACAGCGCGACAGGCAGCGCGGCGATGGCAGCGGGGTAACGGAGCTACGTTGCACGCGGCCACCCGGTTTCGGAAAGGTTCGTTTTGTAAAAACACAGTTGCTCAGCACTGGTGCAAAGGACCAAAGCACTGGGAAAGGAAATGACCGGAGGGACACAGAAGAGATGATACTCAAGTGACGGCTGCTGCGGTGTTACATTGCCGTGGAAATGGAGGAGTTAAATCATGGGTGGAGACTAGTTTATTAATAATAATATCTATGATTTACCCGAGAGAGCCTCAACGAGTCTCGAAGCTATTTTCTTCAAGAGGGCACAGAGGTCATGGCAACGCGACTGATCTGACAGGACACCGCTGTGGACAACGAGGTCACGACGTGACAGCCGCCAGCCGGCGCTGCTCGGTGCGACGCGTCGGCAGAGCGAGGGGCGGCCCCGACCTGCGAGATGGTGAAGAGCTGGGTGCCCGTCAGGTCAAAGACGTGCGTGCTCCCCGAGCTCTCGGCGATGGCCAGCAACGTGCAGTCGTGGCTCCACGCGACACGGCGCCACTGCGGGAACGCGTCCCGCGAAACTGGGCAGGGAACGCGAGGGGTTGCGAGTGAGGTCACGGCCAAAGCGCACTAAGCCGCGTCGCGTTGTGACTGTGCGCTCCGTTGCCTTCCCCGATATGGAGCTCGGATCGCCAGCTTCACGGCAAAGTGTACGAAGCACTGTGCCCCCCCGCCTTCATCCCTATTGCCGTACGCTTATGTTTTATTACTCTGATGCGGTGCTTTTGATGTATGAAAATGACGTGCGGCTTGTTTGCTCTTTATCACTTATACCTCTCTGGCCTCTTTATGTGGTGTCAAAAAGGGTCATTGTCTGAAATATTACGGATTATATACTTTTCCCTTTGAGATGTACTCATTGATGAATTATGTTGAGGTATTTTTTATAGATATATATATATATAACTGTACTTTTATGTTGGTTGAGCAAACAAAGGCGTGCAATAGAGACTGTGCTATCAAGAAACGACACCAATACAGTCAGCACAAATGAATAAACTGACCAAGATAAAAACAGCATTGCCTCTTGAATTGAATGGATCGTAGGGGAGTGAATGTTTATACGCCTCATTTCATAATCATCAGTACAGCCATGGTCAATCCGCTTCTAGGTAAAAGCCTTACGTAGATCTCAACGCACACGTGTCAGGGAGCAAGTGTGTGCATACTGATGTGTTAACGGGTTGTGCTTCCCCGAACGTACTTGTACATTTTGCGATCGTTGCTGAAAAGTCATCCCTTGCCGACCTGCACACACGAAGTACCGACTTAGCATGCAAGTCTCCACAGGAAAACCTGGCTCCACCTCACACAATGTGCGGAGGCATCTACCCTCTCAACATTCTATTCCCACGGCAAGACATAAAGGATTTCATTATTAATTACCAGAGTAAATTGACAACATTTAAGCCATAATTGTCGAAAGGTGACATTGGGACAATGTTACATGTTTAACCTACGTTACAATGCACGTGGTTAAGAAGCTTGATTTGACCAGGTAAGAAAATCAGCTCACACGGGCTCTTGTAAAAGATCGACCTGCTCACGCTGGCCTTGCAAATAACATGCAGCATGAACGCAAGCAAACAAGGCACCACCAGTATTGATCATACACACAGATGTAAAATACAAACAGGGTCGTGCATTGAGATGTGCGATTAGCGCCCGTGTGTCGATGAGCGTTTTACGTCTGGGAGGAAACGCAGGCCTACAAGGGGGAGCGAGACGAACAACAACCGCCATTCGCCACAATGCGATGGTGACGTCACCAGAGCGCTCATGCCAGGCCATACGCACCTCGAGGCCACTATCTTACAGATGAACAACAGATAAACAGCGCACGCGGTCACACCCACCGTATCTCGATGCACACGTCTTGCACGACTGCCAGGAGCTTCCCATTGCTGCGGCCAAAACACAGCGCGGGTGAGGATCCAATGACACAACACGAGCCGTATGCCTGGCACGCTCCGTAAACCCAGCGCCACGTCGTGCCAACCAACACGTGGCACAACCCAAAAACACAACGGGCAGCCGTAACAGCACAATCGCAACGATGAAGTTCTCTCTGCTAGTGCCGTCGAGTTGTGCGGGTGACCTGTACGACATAACAGCTGCACACACCCACCTGGACAGCACGACCTGCCAGTTGACCTGTCGGCTCAGCAGCTGCACCAGCCCCGGCGGCAAGGAGCAACACGGGGAGGAGCTGGAGACACCGGGCAGAGCGACGCTACGGTTACGGGAAATACGCGGTTACCAAACGGCGGTGCTGCTTCGTGCGGGTGCTATGCGTGCACGGGAACGTACCTGCCGCGGGCGTACTGCACAACAAACCAGAGGGGTGCTGCAAAGAAAAACGTCACAGGGTCACTCGGCGCCTGAACGCCGTGAACGCGAGGTACAGTGACGGTTCGCGAGCGTGAGGCGTGCCATACCCGTGACGGCCGAAGCTGCCTTCTTCGCGAAGCTTTTGTGAGCAATATCCAAGTCCCTGGAGCCACGAGGCTGAATACGAAAATTGACAGAAGAGGTTACGTTTTAACATTCATGTATTGCGAAAAGTGGTGTGTGCGGGCGTGCTTGCGGTGACGGTTAAAGTTTCAATACAAAATTAATGCAAACGCGAAACTGTATTCAAAAGTGCGGGCAGCACCACGAGCTGCAGAGTAACAGCTGGGCATGTAAGGGATCTTCCCACTACGATAGACACAATCAAGTGTCAGGACACATTGATAGGGCGGCGCGGTGGCACGGTGAGTAGCGCTGCTGTCTCACAGGAAGAAGGGCCTGGGTTCGTTTGCGGGCTCGAGTGTCACCATTCTGTGCGGAGTTTGCATGTTCTCTCCGTATCCGCATAGGTTCATGGAGTGTATTCACTCCACACTTCACTCCGTGACATTGCACGCTCACCACACTCTCAGCTCCCATGACCACACTTCACCAAGCTGCTCAGTTTAGGCTGAGGGTGGCAAGCACAGCAGCACATTGGACCTTGCAACAGATGTACGGCAGCTGTACAGATGCGACAGATGTATAGCGGTACATTGGACGTTGCTGCACTGCCCTCTGCACCGTAGCCCCGCACTAGTTAACATCGCCTGTTTCGGCGCAAGCAGGTCACATCTGAGCAACCACACTCCCAACTCAATCCTGCTCTCCGACACCGGGCGCGATCCGGGTGATTTGGACAAGGCAGGCGATACCGTATGGAAACACGGAAGTTTGTAGTGTGTGTTGCGAGTGTAAGGTGCCTGATCGATACGTGGTGAGTGGTTACTGCGGTGTGAGGTGCTTGACGAGTAGGAGCTGAGTGTGTGGTGAGCGTGCGATGTCTGGTGAGTGTGGTGAGTGCGGTGTGGTGACGTGTCTCGTCCGTCTGCGGTGAGAGCGGTCTTTCGCGTGATGCGTTGGTGTCACTTGATTGCCGAGTTGAGCTGAGCCTCACTCAACGCTCACTCACCCCTCACTCACCACCACACTCCCCCCTCACTCACCACCACTCACCACCAGTCACCCACCACACTCACCCCTCACTCACGCCTCACTCATTCACCACCACCACTCCCCTCTCACTCACTCACCACCACCCCCCTCACTCACCACCACACTCACCCCTCACTCCCTACCCCCTCACCCACCCGCCTCCACAAGCCCCACACTCCACCACTGACGTGTCAAGATCCAATCTTTACATTTCCCAGCACGCTTCCGCGCCGAGATGGGCGACGCGGCGCGCGATTGGCCGAGACGGACGCCGCGCGGCCTTTGAACACGCGCTCTGGGCCAAACCGGCCAATCAGAGCGCGCGCTCTGGACCCCCATCGTCTAAGCTCTCTAGGAATTCAAACACGGATCTCAAAACATCCCAAACGTGCGGCGTCCCGCGAGACAAGCGCGGGCGAGGGGATGAGGAGGATGAAAGGGGGTCCGAGGGGGGTCAGACGACAAGAAAGGGGGCGAGGGACGCACCGCGAGCTCGCTCTCGGGCGGCCACTCGACGTGGACGAGCAGGTCGTAGAGGATGACGTCCTCCCCGGCCTCCATGCTAGCGGCCATGCCGCGGCTACGGGAGCCGAGACGCAGTCGGGAAGCGAGCTATTTAGCAAACGCGAAACACGTGTTAGTGACAGCCACGCCACTTAATAATAATAGCATTTATAGAGCGCCTTTCACCCGAAGGTCTCAAAGCGCTGCACAAGGCTGCGGAGAGAACGGCATGTCAGTAACATCAGGACAGATAAACCGAGAGTCAAGCAACCACGATAAACCATAGGACATAGATCATAAAGACAGCAGAAAAATCAAAACAATAACAGTAGCAGCCACAGAGAGCCTTCCATCCGAGGGCCACAAAGCGCCGCACAAGGCAGCGGAGAGAACGACAAACCAACAACGACAGAGAACGATAATCAGACAGCGTTGAGCCGCAAAGTGGTCCTAGCACGACGGCTTGAAGGCTTTACGGAACAAGTAAGTTTTAAGACGAGATTTGAAGATGTTCAAAGACTCCGCTGAACGAATTTCCAATGGAAGAGCATTCCAGAGTCTTGGAGCAACGCGTGAGAAGGCTCTGTCTCCCATCGAGTGGAGGTGCGACCTGGGAACATGCAGCGAGCGAGTATTAGAGGATCGTAGTTGTCGTGTTGAAGAGGGTGCCTGAAGAAGGTCACGGATGTATGTCGGAGCTGCGTCAGAGAGAGCCTTGTAAGTGAGCAGGAGGATCTTGAATTTAATCCTCTATTTAACGGGTAACCAATGGAGAGACATCAGTACTGGGGTTATGTGATCACGGAAGGGTGTGCCAGTGAGGACTCTGGCAGCCGCATTCTGCACACGTTGGAGACGATTGATCAAATAGGCAGGGATTCCGGGAAGCAGTGCATTGCAGTAGTCAATTCGTGAAGAGATGAAGATGTGTATTAGCTTCTCAGCATCAGCAGGTGACAGGATGTTTCACTGTCTGGCTATATTTCTGAGATGAAAATAGGCTACCTTCGTCACCTTGTTGATGTGTCTCTCGAAAGTGAGCTTAAATTTGTTGTACATTTGTCATTTTTAATCTGTTCCTTTTCTCTTTGGTTGGTGGTTTGTTTCTGTGTAACTTTGGTGTTTGTTTTTGTTGTCTGCCATGCTCTTATTGCCTTTTTTTTGTCTGTTTTGCGGGGCCTACTCCTCGCCCAGTCCTGCCTTGCCTAAACTCGCCTCGTGGTGTCGCGTGCGGAAGTTGTGTTTTTGTTGTTGTGGGTGGCTGCGTTTTGTTTTGCTGTTGCGTGTGTCTGTGTGTGTTCTTGTGCTTCAATGTTGATTGTTTAATTTGGATCGGCGTTGTTTCCCCCTCGTGTCTGTCTCTCTGTCTTCCTGTCTCTGTGTCCTGTGTCTCTCCCTGTTGCTCACCCTTCCTCCCTGTCTCCCTCCGTGTTTGTCTTCAAGAAAGTGACGGCCATCTTAGGGGACGCTGGCAGAATGTTGCCGCTCTTAAGATTGCCAGTTTCACGACCTTTCAGTATATTCGAAGTAGCCGTGAAAGGCGCTATATAAAATGCTATTATTATTAATCATTTATTTTCTGTTGCTTTGGTTTTATTGTTTTTTTCTTTCGTTGTTGACATGCCGTCCTCTTCGCGGACCTTGTGCAGCGCTTTGTGACCCTCGGGTGAAAGGCGCTATATAAATTATTATTATTATTATAGTGCGGTGTGTAAACATCGCCACTAGGGAGACAAAGGCGGCCGGGCGTGGTGCTGGTCACCCACCCCCTAGTGTGCCGTGTCGACCTTCACAGGTGCTCGCTAACGGCACTTGCCCCTACAGTATTTTTTATTTTACATGTTTGTATTTGGTCAATTATGTGCAATGCTGTGGGTGAATTATTTATTAGTTTGTGTTTGGTTCATGTGTGTGCTCCGCGGCGCTCCAGGGCGCCGCAGCTAACTCACAGGGGCGCTGCGGGATATTCCACATTTTCTGACTGGGCGCCGTTGAAAAAACCCTGATACACTAAGGGCGCCGTGAACCGAGAAAGTTTGGGATCCAATGACCCGGACCATTCCAAACCAGATGATTCCAGGCGTAGCCAGGAGGGGGTGCCATTGCCTAAATGTCGCGTCCTCCTTGAATCGGGACGCGGGGTTGGGTGCGAGGGGCGAGTGGCTGTGGCAACACGTGTCTCCGTGTCACTGGAGGACATGTCTGCTGCCTCGCTGCCAAGTTGACCTTGACTTTCACGCCCCTTCCCCCGACTCTCTCGGGGCAGTGGTGGAAACAACGAGGTGACTAGACCGTTGTCATCACCTCCTTCTCCCCAGTCACGAGATTTGCAGTGGAGCGCCCGAGCCGCCCTCAGGGTG
>JAZEWU010000036.1:209931-221359 GCA_036362915.1 Geotria australis
ATTGCCAGATAAGCCTTTCTCCCACCCCCCCCCCGGGCTTATGTCACCGTGCCTCTTACACAATTCACAGCTTTGTTCAGGATCAATGAATTGCTAAGCGATGGCCTGCAGAGGTTGGTAATTACGGCTTTGCTCTACTCATGATTCCTAACCAGGGGAAAACCAATAAAAGCACTTGTGTCTCAGTGATGGGAGGACAGATGCAATGGACACAATCGCACCGGGGTGGCACGGTGCCGCGGTGAGCAGCGCTGCCACCTCACGGCAAGAATTTCCCGGGTTATAATCCCGGCTCGGGTGCCTTTCTGCGTGGAGTTTGCATGTTCTCCCCACGCCGCGGACGGAGGGGTGAGAGCGTGAGGCCACCTTGCCGCAGGAGGGCCGCCTCCCGCTCGGGGCCGCAGTCCGCCGGCCGCGTCAGGTACCCGTGGAACTCCTTGAATCCGATCGACTGGAAGAGGCCGTGCTCGTAGTCGTGGCTGTGGGGACACGCGGGGATCGTCAGCGTCGCTCGCGCCGCCAATCGCACCTCGTAAAGGGAGGGCCCGCTGTAGAGACACCGTGGGAGCGCAGCGCACGTTCCCGCTTTGCGCGGTCGCCCCTGCGACAGAGGGCGACTGTTTTGAGAAGCGGCGGTCACCGCTTCCTGGTTGGCGCGAGGTCAACCCGGGCGAAAGAGCGCAGTTTCAATACGAGTCTTGCCGACCGCGGCTTTAGAAACGCGTCCTCCGCTTACCCGATCAGAGAAATTCCCGTTCTGCTCTAGTTTTTAGCAGCCGAAGCTCAAGCACAACCGGCACCTGTTTACATAGGCGCAGTCGATGTAATGTACTCTCGCACAGGAGAGCTGAGCTTCTGTTAGCTCCTGATCATACTGGATGCAATCTCCGGCCAAACGTCGTATTGAAAAGAATCGTCAAAAGTATTTCTTGGACGTTTACTGCACGGTGTTACTCTTGTGTTGTTCGCGATTAAAATATAATGATTCAAAATGATACATTATTGGGCTTTTTCACATCCACCGATTTTGGTAATAAACAAAATCAATGTACTGGTGTAGGTTTTCACGGCTCGATTCACGATTGCTCCTCAGAGCCGTTTTTTCAGGATGATGCGTCCAACGTGGGAGGCGAAACATCGCAAGGGAAGAGGAAAATCGCTCTCCACGGCTATCCCAAAAGCACAGTTCTGAGGAGCAACCAACAACAAAATCAATCGTCATCTTTTCCCACGTAACGATTTGATTTAATGATAAAATGTATAACGCGCGCAAATTTCACGCCTGGTCCTGGGACGAGACACAGATACCGCTTAACTCCGTCGAGTGGTGGAGGGCCACGGTTAAACGTTGGCCAGATACCTCCACGATCGAGCCCAGCAGAATCTAAGATGAACCTCGGAGAGCGACCGCACACATGCTGCTGTATCTCACGGTGGGAACGGCCGCAGCGACGCGGGAAGAAAAGCCACAACGCCACCACGACACCGACACGACCCCGAGGCGCAACGCTCGTGCCGCGGCCGCGCACACACACACACAGGCACACGCGGCTCACGAGCGGAAGACGTTTGCGGTGGCGGAGCGACGCCACCAGCCCTCATTCTTCCAGCTGCATGGCCAGAGGCAAGCGTCGCGGCGCCGTCAACGGCAACGGGCCTCGCACAGCTGGCTGGCGCGATTCCCGGCGAGGCCTCGGTGACTCGCGAACGAGCGGGGCGGCGAGCCGCCTTCCCACATGGTCGGCGTTAGTTTAGTTAGTTATGTAAGCGTCGGTTTATTTTGCAAGCGAAATGTATTTCCTGCACGCATGAACACTGAGGCGGCGGTGTTCATCTCCTGTTTGCAGCCCGGTGCACGCGGTGGAAATTCCACATTCCTCTGGGAGGGGCAGGTCTTACCGCAGGACACACCGACCGCAAAAAGCGGTGCTCATTTTATCGACGCCCGGAGGGAGGAATGATGGGTCGAATCAATGCCAAACCAGGATTTGAACTTGCAATGTTCGGAATACGATCTGCTCTCGTTACCGTGCCAGTGCGTGCGATGTTATTGTTGGTGGTCTTGGAAACGTGTTGCATTTCTAAGCTCGTGCGCGCTGCTGCTACCTGCGCGCGGTGCTCTCCTCGCTTGCGCTCAGTGAGTTGGCCGTTCGGAATTTGTTTACACTCGTGTAAGGTGCAACATCAATTCGTGATTACGCTGTTGCTGCTGTGCCTAGCGGCGTCTGTTTACGCTGACCCGTACCTTGCTGGCACCGGGTCAACGTGGCCGGCTGTTGCCATGGCAACAGAGTAGGCACGCCAACATACCGCAGCACCCACAACAACCCCCCCCCCCCATCTCGATAAATATCGCTGTATAATAGGTTAAGTAGCTTACGGACTAAATTGCGCTCGGTGCCCTGTGATGGACTGGCGTCCTATCCGGGGTATAGCCCCGCCTTGTGCCCTGTGTCTGTCGGGATAGGCTCCGGCTCACCGCGACCCTGTACAGGATAAAGTGCTTTCTGACAATAGGCGGATGGATGTTACGGGATATAAACGGATTAAACCGACTGTAGAGGCATCAAGCGGACGGCACGCGAGAGGGTCGCTGAAGAGCGCCGCCGGCAGCTATCGCGTCTCCGACCGCTCCGACGCCGGGACCGCCACGCTCCCGGTTATCCCAGGATCCACCCTCTCATTGCGGCAACCGTTCTGGGAAATCGGTCGGCCTTCCCAGGACGTCAAAAGTCCCGGTTTGCGGTCGGTTTGCGTAACGGTAAGAACGCGGCGGTCCTGACGATCCGCTTTCGCGCCGTTACGCGGCCGGGCGGACGTCACGGCCCCGCGTGCAGGGGGGGCCCACGAGCGTCTTGACCCGGGCGCCGGGACGAGACGCAGGCCAGGCAGCCGCGTCCCCGTGACGGGCGCGAGGATGTGGGCGCAGCAAGAGGCGGGGAGCGCACGGCCCGCGCCTCCCACGCTCCCCCTGCCAAGTTTACTGTGCGGGTATTACACAAGCCTGGCTGGGAAAGGAATGCAAATTAAGTTTTTTGCTTCCTTGGGATTGAATTAAACGTGCGTTATAACAATGCGGTGATTGTCGGCAGGAGGAGGAGCAGGGGAGGAGGAGGAGGGGGAAGGAGGACAAGTTGTTGAGAAAGACGACGGAGCGGCTCCGAGGACGGGCAGCTGAAGATCGGAAGACACGACGTCAGGTGTCAGATACGACAAGTGTGGGCAGGGGGCCAACCCTAGCACTCTGCGCAAACGATGATGAGCTCGTCAGTGACAGAAACGTTCGTGCGGGCCGGAAACAAATACGAGCGTCGACGTGGGTTTTCAAGGCTTACAAGCTGCTCTCTAGGGATAGCCGTGGCGGGCGCTCTCATTCCTCAAAGAGGCTGAATATCCCTCCAACGCGGGAGGGGAAACGTCCCAAGCCAGAAACGCTCGCCACCGTCATCCCGACAAAACGGTTCTCAAGGGGAATTCTCACAAATAACAGTGACGGCAGTGCACACCGAAGGGAATTTCCTACGCGGGGTAAACACGGGATGTGACCAGCGCGCCGGCCCTCCCGTCGTGCCTTACGTGTCACGTGACACTGCCGCACCACGCGCGGAACGCACGCGGTCTCGTTCGGGACCATCGCGCGCAAGCTAGGCGAATGTTAATAAAAGTACGCGGTCGATTTTCAAGAATAATAAACGTAGTGGCGGGCAAAGGAAGCCGGAGCAATGACATCAGATGGACAGTGCAGTTCGTCTCCGGCCCCTTGCGGTTGTGCTATTGCAGGTAAACAAACGTTACCGGTAATAACGCACCGACGCTTGCGAAGCCTCTCGGTATATCGTTAAGCCGCAGACGTGACCATTTGCCATTTCGTAAGGTCTCGTGACAAACAATACCGTGGAGACCGCAGCCACGATGTGGCGGGACCCGGCCGCCTCTGACCGGCCGGCCGTGCGTGCCCCGTGCGTGCCCCGTGCGTGCCCCCCGCGACCCCCCGCGGCCCCCCTTACCCATCGGTGGCGAGGCGCTGTTGGTTGTGGCGCCGGTGGAAGAGCGCCAGCTCCGACAAGAGTCCCTGCGACATCATCTGCTCCACACGCGCGTCCAGCCGTTCCCCGAGCGCTGCTCACCCATCCCGAAGACACAAAGATCCCCCGTGTAGCCTTCACAGACTGTAGGGTCAAGTGCCGTTAGCGAGGACCTATGAAGGTCGACACGGCACACGAGGAAGTGGGTGACCAGCACCACGCCCGGCCGCCTTTGTCTCCCTGGTGGAAATGTTTACACACCGCACTAGGTACTCATTTGAGGCCGATTCGACCTAGGGAAGGTCCAGGACCGGATCAGATAATCGTCGCTGGTGTTGTTGGCCGTGAGCGGGATTCGAACTCGGGTCGTCGGGTTTGTAGCCCAGCATAGCGCTAACCACCGGGCTACCGCTCCCCACCCCGCACGCACGGACACACACCCGCAGCACTCGCTGAGAGGCTGGTCGCCAGCGAGCTGCCGAGCGGAGACGGAGGGGTGCGTGTGGTGCGTACCCCTCTCTCCTTTCCCTCTCCGTCCACACCCGTCGAGGTGAGACGCAGGGGTAAATCTTGCGCGACGGATCCGATGCAGATATAGGAAAAAAAAAATACAATACCCCTTGAAACAGCATCTTCATTAGAGCGCAAGATAACAGCGCTAATTACATCCAATTAAAGGCGGTCTCGTGGTAACGCTCAATAATTAAAGCTGATTAAGCAAGCATCCATTAGCACGGGTGATTACTCGTTAAAGCGCCGTTGTCCTGATAGGGCAAGTGATTATTTATTTAAGAGCAAGGTCCTGGCGATAATTAGCGGGGATTACACAAGGTCCCATCACAGCTGTGGCTGTAGGGGCACTCCGCAAACGGCAAGGTGATGGCGTGGCGGCGCAGTGAGTAGCGCTGCCGCCACCACAGCAAGAAGCTCTTGGGTTCGATTGCCGGCTTGTTTCCTCCCACAGTCCAAAGACAAGCTGCCTAGGTTAATTATCCTGACTAAATTGGACCCGGTGCCCTGAAACTTTTCAAACTGCTTTCCCCTCCCTGCTGGACAACTGTAAAAAAGCTAGACAGCTCAACGGTTTGTTCCAGCTTAAATATAAACCGACTGACCTATCTGGAGACGCTGGGAGATACTTTCTCTTGGTAACAATTTGTTTCCCTTTCCCCAATGTTATAATAATAATCTTCTTTGCGATTCTTCGAAGCACGATGGTCAGCCTTTGGACATCGTTGTCTTTCAGCTCGCCTTTCACCCGAGGGTCACAAAGCGCTGCACATGTTACCGCGATTGTACAACCTCTGATACAGCGGTGCATCCCTTTTCGTCCGAGAGCAGCCCTAGGGAAGCGAATATCACAGAGCTACCTCTGAGATCCCTTCGATGATGCGTGCCATGGTAGACGACGCCGTTTGTAGCTGGTGTGCCCGAATTGCCGCGGGACGCACGCTTTCTGCACCGCGTTGCCCGCAGAGAATTGCTGCGGCAACTCCATTCTATTCCTGCGCGCGGCGATATGTTTAGGAGCTAGACGCCGATGTCGGGATCCGCTCGCCACGAGACGGGCCGCCGGAGAGACCGCAGACTACGGCGGTTTGCAACGCGGCGCGTAGTTGGCCGTCGCGCGGCTACAATCGCGCCGCCGTCGTTTGCGTTTAACCCGGCTTCGCGGCCGTACCGGCTTGGCGTCTCCGACCTCCGAGCCGGCCGGTTCGCCCTCCCCGGCCTCCCCTCTTACCGTCCTGCTGCGCGTGCAGCCACAGGATGCAGGTGTGGGGGAACCGCAGGGGCCCCCCGAGCGGGCCCCCTCCGTCCTCCTGCTGCTGTCGGAGCAGCAGCTCGCTGTGCGGGACTCCCAGCTCCTCGAACACCTGCAGGCTCCTGCGATCGCGCACGCGGCACGCGCGGCCGACGTCACCCGGGGGTTTCCAAACAAGGTTCATTTTCAGTTCGAACGGGTGCCGTTTCGTCACCGCGATCGTCAACCACGATCACTCCACTGCCGGGTGAAAGCCTCCGCAGGCAACCGCCGCCACCTCTCTCGATGTTGCGACGCAACGATGCGCCCAACACGAGGAGCTGCACTCGTCGGCCACCACTCCCGTCACTATTCGTCACCCTCCGGAGCATCGTCTCACTAAGCGACGTATCCTGGCTGAGCCCACTCACTTTCGTTAACAGTCTGAATGCTATCATTCACCTGCGTATGATATCTCACCCACACGTTTCTGTCTGTGCCTCTCGAGGCGATTCCCGCCATGCACCTCTTCACGCATCTTTGCGCCCTACTCGGTTTGTGTTCGTGTGACTCCGTTGCTCTGCTCCGCTGCTCCGCTCCGATGCAAAAGATGGAAAATTTCCAGTGAGGTGTTTTTTTAACGCGACTCAGGCAGCGCTGCCCGGGGCGCGCGTGACAGCCGCGAAGCAAACATCCCACGTGAAAAAACTGACCGCCACTATGCGGTGAAATATTAACAGGAGGCCCAACGGCTTAAGTGGGGTCGCTCTCGCCTTTAACAGCTGGAAACACAGCAGCAGCAAAATGTATCAAGTTGATTTTGTTTAACCAGGTGAGAGCGCAAGTGACAAATAGTCTCATTTGCAAGTGACCCGAGTAAAGTATTGGCAACCGGAGGTTTTTACAGGCAAGCCTCGCGGAGTCTCAAGACTCTGGCCAGGGGGTGCTGCCGTGTTTACACAGTAGAGGCTGCTGTTGTTGCTGCTATGTGCAATTCCAATTGAATTATTTGACGCCGATTTTTCAGCACAGCGGTGTTTGACCGATACCGCTTACATGGTATGTGGGCTTTTTTGTTAGCAAAGAGAAAAAAACCGGAGAACCACGAGGAAACGTTTGCAGCACAGGAAAAACACACGCACTCTGCGCAGAAAGGCTCCCGGATCGGGAATCGAACACAGGCCCGTCTCGCTGTGAGGCACAAGTGCTAAAACTGGGCCACGCTGCTGCTGACGAGACCCCGAAGGTCAGAACGGGTCTCGTGTTTTTGCAACATCAATTAACGCTCGTGTAAAACATGCGTTTAGTAGGGCGACAGGTGGACGGGCTGAGAAAGATTTTATTTAACGTGGAGATGGACTTTCGCTAGCTCGCCTATTTATTATCCAGACTCCGACACGACCACGCACAATGAGCTTTCACGCTCAGGGCGTCCGCCTCGCATGAGTGATGACGAACCATAGGGGGCCGCCGCCAAGATAGATGAAACGCGATCCAATGCAGAACAAGGACCGTAACAAAGAACCATTAAAGAATAAACGAATGTGACCTACCGACGTAAAAGTGTAAAATTAACGCGTCGTTTGTTATTCGTTTTCAACGCGGCGTTTTCAGCGTGAACGATCGCGGGCCGTCGGCACGTGACAGCCGACGCGTCCTCGCCGTGCAACGCCCAGCGTCGCGTGACGGCGCGCGTGCCTGTCACGGTGACGGTGGCCATCTCTACGGGCCGAGAAAACACGGCCGATTCGCGGGATAAGCCAATTACGCGGCACGCGCCTGAACCCCGACGCAGCGCCGGCACCCTGACGTTTAACAAGCAAACCGACGGGTAAGGCGGGTGAGCCGCGTGGACGGTGGGCGACGCGGCGGAGCGTGGGGGCGACTCGCACCGCGCCAACTTGCGCACATCGCGGGGGTGGATGCGGGCGGCCATGGCGGGGTCGACCTTCGACAGCGCGCGGTGGAGCTCCGCGGGGTCCACCCTCTCCAGCGCCTCCTTGCGGTCTTCTCGCCAACCGTCGCCGCCACCGTCCGCCGCCGTGGCTCGGCCGGCCTGGATGCGCGAGGTGGAACAGCACTCAACAACAACAACAACCGCCGCTCGCCACTAAGCGGCGGTGACGTCACTCGCAACCGAGTCCGCAACCGCCGGGAGCGACACGGGATCCGCGCGGCGCTTCGTAATGAGCGACGTCTGGGTGAGCTTTAGTTGTTATTGAGTGTGGGAGTGCAGCGGTGCGACGGTGGCATGGGCGGGCGGTTAGCGTGCTGTGCAATGCACCTGGCGAGCCGAGTTCAACTCCCGGTCCTGGCTGTGTTACCTTTGAGTCGAGCAACACCTTCCACAGCAGGGCCTCGATGTAGTAGTTGGTTCCTCCGACCACGACGGGCAGCTTCTTCTTGGCGAAGAGGTCTTCAATGTGGGGGGGGAGTCAAGGAGTCTCGAGGAACCAGGGTTTACAACGGTTTGTGGAAGGAGGTTCCGGTATTAACGACATAACGGTTTTCAACTACATTTCAAGATAAGCGTGAATCGTGGCCCAAGCCGCTGATGCGACCCGGCACCTGAGCGGCGCTCTCTCCCCTCTGTCGCACCCCGCAGCTGCTGCACGATCGCCACGCGGCCTCCAACACCAACAGTTTACTCCATCTGCTCTTCAGCCTTATACTAATAAATACATTACACGTGACGCACTACACAATATATCTTGGATATGGTGAGCAGGCTGCCGCTCCCTCTGTCTCTCCCTCTGGCGTCAGGGTGGCGCAGTGGTAACATCTACGCCTCACAGCAAGAAGGACCCCGGTTCGAATCTCGGCTCGGGCGCCTTTCTGTGTGGAGTTTGTGTGTTCTCCCCCTGTTCTGCGTGGGTTTCCTCCGGGTTCTCCGGTTTCCTCCCACAAGTAAAAAATCACTCATTAATGATTTGGCCGATAACATCATAATATATAGGAAGCAGTGTGTGGCAATATGGCGCCGGCAAACCGCCTAGCTGCCTCCTCCGCCTCTCTGCGCTCTCCTCGCGCCTCTGAGTCGTTCTGTCGTCGATGAATACCTTCGACATTGGATGAATATTTGTGCGTTATAAATGTTAAATTATTATTATTTTCCACCCACTTTACATGCCTCACGCCGTGTGTCTGCCGGGATAAGCTCTGGCTCACCGCATCCCTGTACAGCAATGGTTCCCAAACTTTCTCGGTTCAAGTCGCCCTTAGTGTATCAGGATTTTTTCCACGGCGCCCCCTGTGAGTTAGCTGCAGCACCGCGGCACACACTTTAGGAACCACTGCTGTACAGGATTAAGTGGTTTCTGACAATGATGATACTGATGACAAGATCCCAATTATTACAAAAGCATTGGGGGAGGGCATTCTAACCACGCCAGGACCGTTCTCGGTAAATCCAGGACGTTTTGCAGCGGAAGGCGCGTCGGATATGATGGGCAGCGCTTTGTCGCGGAAGTCGGTGACGGTGTAGTTGGTGACGAGGGGATCCACGAAGCTGATCATGTGGTGGGGACACATCCTCTGCTCCTCCTCCGTCACCTTGTTGGTGATGATGTCCAGGCCTCGGTAAACCTGCGTGACAAAAAACCCGGCAACGGGGGGGGGTCACTTGCAGAAGAAGGGAATTCCCGCTGGAGCGGGTCACGTGTACGGGAGCAAACGTACGCCACTCCGCAGCCGGCAGGAGGGCCTCCCCCACAGAGCTGTGAGAGGCCCTCGAGAGGGTGTTTGACCTACTCATCCACACCGGACAGACATCGCCCTGGCTGTTGAATAATAACAGTGATGACAATGCCACTCGTGGACCCAGTAAGGTCTTGGTGAGTTCGCCCCGTTGTTGCCGATGCAAAATATTGAAAATATCAGACGAGAAGGAACCACCGGTCAACGACGCCTGGACGGACCGTAAATCTTCGGTTAAAATTAACATGCCGTGCGTTTTAAATTACACCGCTGCCACCGCGACCCTCACCAGGACAATCGGTTTAGAAAACGGACGGATGGATGGATGTATCGAGGCGTTCGTATTTTATCGAGGAAGAGCTCGTCAAGTCTCAGCTCGTCAGGCTCAAACACAGCGGTGCTGCTGAATAAGCGTCGCTGATTCCCACCACCGCATGCCTCTCTGCTGCGTCAATGCGAGCTCCACATTGCGTCGATGACTCACCAACATGGATTTTTGGCTCCTGAGTAAATTCTAAGTCAGGGACGTGTCCAGGTGGCCCGGGGGTCAGAGCGTTGAGGTGGTGGTGGTGGCGGTGTACGCCTCTGATCCAACACCGTAGAGGCGAGGGTTGGTGGATCACACAAATTACTAAATCCCGGCTTGGGTGCCTCTCTGTGTGGAGATTGCATGTTCTCCCCGTGTCTGCGTAGGTTTTCGCCGGGCACTCCGGTTTCCTCCCACAGTCCAGACATGCTGCTGTGTAGGTTAATTGTCCTGCAGACTAAATTGCTCCCGGTGCCCTGTGATGATGGACTGGCGTTCCATCCTGGGTAACGCACTGCCTTGCGCCCTGTGGCTGCCGGAATAGGCTCTGGCTCACCACGACCCTGTCCAGGATTAAGCGGTTTCTGACAATGGATGGATGCCTAAATTGTTGCAAAAATCCCTTCCCGTGGGCGATCGAGATGCAATACCGTGACCTGCCAGCAGATATCAGTCCACACTTTGCTGGACAGAAATAATCTGTCACTCCTTTATACAGTTTATAGGATACAGTGTTGCCCCCTCGCACGCTTGAGGGTTTTCCCCGGATGCTCTACTGTCCTCCTACATTTATAGACACTCACTAATTTTCTGAAAACATCTTAACATATGGAGAACTGCAGAGCAATTACTGGTAGCGCTGGCTTACTGCCTCGCAGCCTTCCAGCTTGTCTGTAGTTCCTGAGTGATTGTGAGAAGCAAAATGCATGAACAACGCAATATTAAATTACTACCAATTATGTTTTGCACCGCTGAGATCCTCAGGCAGCTGCCTATGATTAAAATGGGTTCTCATAGATCGAATCATTGAGAGTCTGTGTTTGAATTGCCGCTTCAGCGACATGTGCTTAAACCAGGTTTTCAGGTTTACAGAGAACCGATGGTTCCACCCTGGTGAACAGAAAAAAAAAACCCCATCACATTAATTTGGCCAAAATTCCTGTTCTGATCATTTGTATGATATGACATCTGTGGTAGAGCAGGAGGGGAAGTACAGTTGAAGGGATGTCAGAAGTAGCTTTGCGATGTCCGGTTCTGTGGGCTCTCCTGTAACACTCAAGGGCGCGCTGCCGTGTGAGACAACCGAACGGATTCATATTCTCACGGCTCGACACAGAGCGCGAAGCCTACGTCGATACGAAGAGAACGTAGCTCAAGAAAGGCCCGGTCAAGGCGGCGCGGTCTCCAACATCGAGGGAGCCACTGTCAGATTGCTCGAAAGTTTGAAGGACTTTACATGTCTATACGCACGACAAACTTCCAAACCGGTCTCGAACTAACATTGGAGTTGACAAAGTAGTTTAAATATAACCCTACCGGGTACCGATGGAGCTCGGAAAAAACTTCTTCGCGATTCGGCATCCCGTCTGGTCATGCTGACTCCGCCGGTAGAACTTCAAACGCCACGACGGTGCCAATGTCTTATGCATGCGCCCCCCC
>JAZEWU010000036.1:226068-237913 GCA_036362915.1 Geotria australis
AAGGTTTCTGCCGAGCCCCCAGCCAAGAACCCAGACCCAGGACGCACTGAAAAACAGAAACACCGCGCGTTTTGCGTATTTTTGTGTTAAGGCCGAAACAAAAGCGCCTTTTGCTAACGCGCGGCTCGCATCACGATCCCCGGCCAAGGCGGGAAGCGAAGCCTCCGCATCGGCGTCGGGTCCCGGCGCCCCCCTCGCCCGGGCCAGCGCGTCTATCCCTCCGGACGGCGGTGATGTTCTTGACGCGACGCCACAGGCCGCCACGAACGAACCCGCTTAACCCCGCAGCCGCGGACACTGGCTTCCCCCGTCCGGGGCACGGGGGGTTTGGTGACGGGACCATCGCGTTGGCGAGGACGCGGCGCGAGCGAGGCCGGCGGCCGCGCCCGACCGACGCGCCGGAGGGAGCGCGCCGCTCCCGCGTCTCGCCGCGTCCGCCGCCCAACTCCAGGCAAAGCTGTGCCGTGCCAGGGAGGAGAATCTTGGCGCGTGGTGCGGAGGAGCCTCAGGAAGGGAGGGGTGATGAGCGCGCTGAGTCTCTGCCAGGCCCGGCTGAGCTAGAAACAAGGTGTGGCTCGGCTGGCAAGAAGGCCTTCTGGAGCGACGGTTGTTTTTCTGAACAAAATTTTAAACAAAGGGGAGGAAAATGCCGATTGTGATATTTTTTTTCTCGAAACATACCGCGAATATAAAAATACGTCAGGATTTGGCATTCTGCCCAAAGCACGTGTAACAATAAACAAATACAATTCCAGCATTATGAGAAGAATAAGGGCCTGCAAACACTCTGAGAATACATCAGGAAGCGAGAGCATCTGCTTTATTTAAACGTCAGGTTGCTCGGTGGGCCTGCCGCGGCGCCGTCTCACGGCTCGACGTTACCGCGTCCTCGGCTTGGCGACCGCGAATCAGGTGCGCGGTTTAAACATTCCGGACAAACTGGAATGAGCGTTCTCACTCGCTCCGGATCCAGGCTGCCCGGGCACGCACGCCGCACGACCGTCCAGCGCCGTCGCTCTCCCTCCGTCACCCACCCGCCCACCCGCCCATCCACCCCCTCCTTCTCAGGTCTCACTTCTCCTCTCACAAAACTGGCAGGGCCAGTAGGTGAAAGGTTTCTCTATAGCCGGTCACAGCTGAGCGCACGGAATAATGGGGTTAACGCATGAGCTGGCAGCCCGGCGGGCACCGGGGGCGGTGGCAGGGCCCCGGGGCGGCGCGCCCACCGCTCATTGCCGATGTCCGCTGACCGAGCCCGGGGGCCGCCCCGGTTAATACGGCCGGGGAGTCAACCGTAACATACTAGGCGCCCTGTGCTCCGCGGCGGACGTTAAAGATCCCGTGACGTCACTTATAGGTCGTTGTGCGCTGGCGTTACAGTCACAGTTTTACAATTTTGAAATAATACACCGATAATTAATAACTTGAAAGTCTTGAGACTCGCTGAGGCTTTCTTGCGTAAATGGCCATTAAAATAATAATAATACTGTAATAAAAAGAGAGCACGGGCTGACACTCCAACATCCTGCAACGATTTCCAATTACCGATTCACTGACGATCAGACCACTACAGACAGGAAGCGTGGGTGGTTAGGCGGTAGTAATTAACGATGTAAATGAACTCTTTCACGCACCCAAGGCTGTGGAGGAGGCCGGCGTGCGGCGGCTGCGGTGCGTTAGGAATGAACATGAGCTTCAGCCACGTCCCCCCCCTCAGCTCGGAGCGTCTCAACACAAAACAGCCGCTTTCCCGGCACCGAGACCTCCGCATTCTCGCTCCCACGCCAGCGCCGCATCGCCCACGTTCACCGCGAGTCAAGGCTCCTCTCACGGGAAAGCGATCGTGCGGCAGTTTTCCCTTCCAGCTTTCAACACACTAACCTCCTTGTACCACGGTGTAGGGGGTTTCGCGGTTGTACTGTACAGCCGTTGCGATGTGTTTTCGGATGGTAAGGAAGGAGCGGCGTTTGGCCGACGTCTCGCTTCTCGAGCCGGGAGCTCGAGAAGCGAGACGTCGCCGTTACGCACGGGCAACGACTCCCGACGTGGCGGGGGCGGGCGTCGCCGCCGCCGCCGCGCACTCGGATCGGGATTCACGACTAAAAGGGGACGCCGGCTGCCAAGCGCCCGCGGCAAGCGGGGAGCTGCCCTCCGTTGAGTTCAAAGTGCGGGATCGGATTTCGGAGAAGACCCCCCCATCCCCCTCGGGCAGGAATTCTGCGCGTGGCACGAGCGGCCGAGGCGAGACCCCGGGCGGAGGGGGGGAGGGGGGGGCGAGGACGCGGCCGCCTTTAGCCCCCTCGGCCAGCGCCGTCGTACGGAGGCGTCGTGTGCGATCGCGGCCGACTGTGCGGACATTCGCGCTCGCCGCCAACACGCGGAGTTTCGCACGGCCCCGCCGCGGGCCGCTCGCTCCTACGCAACGCTCGCGTCTGCGCAAATATATAAACAAGGCGTAATTCACGGCCCTTTGTCAACCCTCTCCTGTACGGAGGCCTCTCTCCGCACCGTGATGGTCGCGGAGGTTATTTTTCCCACACTTCCACTCTCTCGGATACAACACAGTCGATTTGTACGGCGGTGTCTAAACGCAATCGCAACTCGAGATGCGGCGAGGACACGGCGAGCGTATTTATTTCAGACGGGAGCAGTCGGCCTGGCCTTAAACAGGGGCAGGAAGTTAAACGCAGAAAAAACACAGCGAAGGTTGACAGGGGGCTTTTAAAGAACGCCGCGGTTGTAGGGGATTCCCGCCCAAGGCCAGAATCGAACCGCCTCGGGCAAGACCATTCCTTCCGTGAGGCGCAAATGTTACCGCCGCGCCACCCTGCCGCTCACAAATGAAAGGCAGGAGGAGGAAGAGGAGCAGCGGTATCCTGTGAGAACCGGCCGTCCCGGCCGGATCCAACAGCCTTCATCGCAGCCCTGCTCCAGATCTCACAGGGCTGGAAAGGGGGGGATTATGAAACACGCTCGCAGGTTCCTGTTTTTTAGATTTCTTGTAGGGGCAAAACGCCCCGATATCTCCGTCGACAATGAGGAAAATCACCCGGCCAGTGATGCATTCCGGCCGTTCTGTCAACACGCTCGCGAGCCTATTTGCACAAACGCTCAGTCACTTTTTCCACCGAACATGTTCTGATTTTAATGATAGACTAAGAGTAAAGATAAACAGGCATCGCTTGCTCACACCGCTGCTGGCAGAACAGCCTCGACTAGACTTCAAGGTATTTTGGCCTCTTCTCCCACGCTGGCCACATGTCCTGGAAGAGCTGAGAGTACCCACTCTGCGCCGGCCACACGCAGCTTGCCAATCAACTGACGCACAAACTAACGACGAATTCCACCGGTCAGCGTTTTACGTAACTGGCCATTGGGCCGCGGACCCCGATCGTCGGGGTGAGGGCGAGCGCCGCTCTACGGGACACCTGGCAAGACCAGGACCACAAGCGGGCGCGGGAGAGTGACGGAGACGCGAGTGAGAGAGTCCCACGCGCGGGTCGGCGCTGCCAGTATGCGCGTGATTCGGCGTCGTCAGCGCCCGCGGCGCCCTCCAGCTGCCGCCGTCCACCACGTCACTCTCGGCGCCGGCCGCCGGGTTCTTGGCGCCCGGTCCGGGCACGTCACGGGGTCGGCGGCGGCGCCGTTCGCGGGCTTCGGTGCCGTTTTGTCGAAGCGGGCAACGTGGACGTGGAAGCAACGGCAAAGAAAGTACAACCGAGCGGTCTCTCGTTTGCACCCTCCGCATGCCCGGAACTCTTCCCGTTGACTCGCCGTTCCAGGATCGAGTCGCGGATCAAGATCTCCTTTCTTTCCTCTGCCCCGATCTTCGTACAGTAAGCGTGCCCGTCGTGTCCGTACAGAACACCCGAGGCATTCGGACGCTGTGTCAATGGACACGTTGTCGTTTGTGCCGAGTCTCTGCCGGGGAGGGGATCGCGTGCGACGGCCCGGCTCGTTTACCCGCATCATCGCCGCGGTTACCGCCGCGCATGACGGCGCGAGCCAGGAGGGGCGGCCCTCACGACCCCCCCGTCCCCCCGCGCCCCCTCCTCCTCCTCCGCCGCACACCAGGTGTGCGCAGGTGTCCCAGGAAGAGCGTCCTGGCACGCACCCACACACCCACGCTGCTGCCACCGACGCTTACGTGGATAAGTGGCCAGATCTGTTCAAATGCGCGCTGCGACTCTCCGCGTGACGACGAGGCGCGCGCCACGAGCCAATCGGCGACTCGCGCTTGGTAAGGCTAATAATAATACATTTTATAAAGCGCGTATATCCCCACGCCTGCACATGTATGAGGGGTGGATACAGAGGGGCGAGGGAACCGCAGGGAAGGGGGGAGTCAGCCAGGCGGTCAGCCGGCGCCAAACCCACCAGACACCGACTCCTATATATTACGACGTTATCGGCCAATTAATAAAACGAGCGGTTTTTTTTAGTTGTGGGAGGAAACCGGAGAACGCGGAGGAAACCCACGCAGAACAGGGGCAGAGAGAACACACAAACTCCACGCAGAAAGGCGCCCGAGACTGTAAATGGAACTGCATCGGGCAGGACTTTTCCTTCTGCCGCCCAGGGGGGGAAGTGGGCGAGGGCGCGCATTAGCGGCGGCAGCAAATCTGCCAAACAGCCGACGCGGCTAATCTCGAGGCGGTATCCTTCGTCGGGTCACGGCGACCTCGGACGGTGACCTCGGACGGTGACCCCAGCGGCGAGGCCCGCCGGCCCTCGAGACGAGACGCACCCGCTCGGCGGTCGTTAACGCGGTCGCCGATCGTCGATTTCGAGCGATTCGGACGCTCGTACGGACGCGGGATTGTGCGCGTGACGGTAAACGCCTTACGATGAATGGCTATTGAACGCAATATGAACCTTCGGGCTAATGTAACGAAGCAGGCGGAACAAATGAGGCAGACAGTGCACGTTCCTGTACAGGAACCCTTATCAGAATTGGTCCCCAAGGCTGTTCTTACGGGATAGCCGTGTCGACACGGCGTATCCTGAAAGAGCAGCTAATGGAGCGCAATTCTCAATCGTCAAGCCATGCAAACCTACACAATCACAGCAGCCCCTTTTGTCCAGATGACAGGTAGTGGAGACGGATGAGAGACCACCCACTGAGCAAAGGCTGCCTCGGGGCTTCGACAGAAGACCTTGATTGCCGGAGCAGAGATTGCGCGGAGGGCAGTTGTAGCAAGACGGCAGCAGGGAGTGGATGGAGTGCGTAGGAGGAGCGAGTGGAGCGGAGATGAGAGGCGAGCGTTTACGGAGGATCGCGAATATCAACTCCGGATCGGATCAGGAGCTAGCGGCGGGAGCGGCGCGAACGTGCGATAATAATCTAATTTTGTAACACGCGCATTTTCTCCGGGCGCGTTACACCCGTTGATTCAGAGGCGCGGAGCCCTGCTCAGTCGGTTTGTTGTGAGTCGGTGAAGAGGTGACTTTTTAAACGTTTTTTGAAGGTTGAGGTAGACTGTGTTAGGCGTAATAGGTGTGGCAGGCTGTTCCAAGTTGTGGGTGCCGCGACCGAGGATCGGCGTTGCGTGAAGGTTGCGCGGTGTGTGGAGTAGGTGCTGTGATGAGCTGCGCAGAGTTCGGGATTGTGTTGGGGCGAGTGGCTGGAGTAGTGATGCGAGATCTTTAGGGTGTCCTGTGGCGCCGGTTCACGCGCCACCGGCGTGCCGGTGCCACTCGGCTCTTGTGTGCGAGGAGCGTGCGCCAGCCAGCGCGGCGGTCGCTCGCCATTCCGATCTTACGTAAGCTCTGCTCTCAGCACACTCCTTGTCATGAAATACTTTCTCTGGGGAGGGATGTGTGGGGGGTGTGGAGGGATGGAAGGGAGGGGGGCCCCTGTGAAGCAGGAAAACCTGAGCTCTTTGCCCCGTAGTCAAATGAAGCCCCCCGCTGTGGAGGAATGCGGCCGGGCCGGGGCGATGGGCCGGGGGCCCTCGCCCACTCAACGCTCCCCCCTTATCTGTGCACGAACTGTAACGATGGCCTCGGAACACGGCCGCGATCTGATAAGGAAGCAATCGGCACCCGACTGCTTGTTGTAAACTCGGGGCTGTAGAGCTGCGACACAAAAGAAAGTCTCTTTCACAGGGGCAGTTTATTTATTTTTAACAGCCGCTTTCTCCGCCCAAACTTCTAGTGCTATCCAATTGCCCTAACCGAGTGCCCTCAAAGGACTTTTGGTGGCACGAAGGAGAGCGACTGTCAAAACTCCACCAACCACCATGCCTTGCGCCACTCCGTCAAAACACAGCTATCAAAACGATAAGGACCGAACCAACCCTGGTCGTGGTTAGGGCCATGGCTGGGGTCAGATCAGCGGTGAGGAACCTATGGCCCACAGACCGGTTCGGTCCTATGACTTTGTTTCACGCGCCCGACGAGGGCCTACCACTTAAAAACAGGTCGCACGTGATATTTGTCGCGTCACGGGTACCAGGGGAGAATTTGTTTTAACCCGACACACCGCCGACTTTCTAATTTATTTAGCACGCTCCGTCACCTGCTGCCTTTCAAGTACCGAGTTATGAGCCGACGGTCGGCGCGTACAGTCCGAACCCGATCAAAGTTCCGCAGCCGCTCGCGCGCGACTCCGCTCCGCTGGGCGAGAAAGAGGTTCCCGTGGGTCGCGGTGAGTAACCAACGTCGCACCTCAGCATCGCGCCTCTGCTCGGCAGCGCGGAGGCCACGGGGGGCGGAGGCCACGGAGGGGGAAAGACAGCGGCACGTGGACGAAGAATGCGTCGCGTCCCACCGGCGGGCCCCCGTTCGCGGGAACCGGGAGGAGAGAAGCGGCGTATTTAAACACGCGGCGGCGGCAGCCTCGGGCCACGGCTGTTTATCCGCTGCAGTGGACGGGAGGCCCCGGCCGGGGGTCCCGTTAGCGTTCAGGAGAAGCGGGGCGGCGAGAGCGGCGTGGGCATGGGCGGTGACGTCACTCTCATGGCGATTCCACGAAGATTCAGATTCACGTGCGCAGGTGCGGCCCGTTTGCCGATCCACTGCTGGACGACGGCCTCCCCGCGCCGCGCGCGTCGCGGGGGGTTATCTGAGCTGACATCACCACGCAGACAGCGTGCGCTGGAGAATAGATACGTAGATGTTAATTATTACAGCAGAAAAATACCCAGTGAGCTCGCAAGCTCTATACGGGACTCCTGCGACACAACAAACATGCGAATTGAGAGAAGGTGCGAAGCAGAGTTCTTGGAACAACTCTGCTCTGTTCTGTGTTGACGATGTAGTCTCGCAGCTTCCGTATGGCTGGATTAATACCAAACATGTTAGTCCATGCGGAGCAGAGGTGTAGATTGCCAAGAAAAGGCTCACTGGCTGCAGCACTCTGGTGACGTCTCGATGTTTTGCTCTCGGTACGTTTCCAGAGTTACTGCCGTGACGACACCCAGGTGTTGCACCAAGCGCTCCATAATCCCCTCTTTACCTCTCGACATAGCTTCTAAGCCTGGGCCAACAAGCTCTATTTGCATTTTGGGTGACTCTCCTTGACTTTCCGGTTAGAGTGAACTTCCTCGTACCGAACAAGAAATGTACTGGAATACACGGACAATGAAGGCCTAGGTCGGGAGTCAGCCCAGATGCCCAACTCCGCGACTGCCTGGCCACCGACTAATGTCCTTCTCGGAAGACCACCCGAGCTTCGACATCTTAGAATACAACTGGACGCTCGCCTGGAATTCAGCCGCCGTAAAAATAGCATCGTGAGCAAAGCGCTCGGCCGGGTGACCTCTTCCGAAATAACCTCCGCCGCGTCCTCCCTGCTCGTCGCCCCCGCTGCCTTTCGGGGGCGCCACGCCGGCGTTATTCTTACCGAGTGCTGAGGCAGACGCGTTGCACAACGGCATCTGCCGTCTCGAGCCCCGGCGCGACAGGGCCGCGCCGGCCAATCGGCTCTCGCGGGCGAGCGAGCCGCGTCGCCGGTCGGGGACGTGGCGCGTCCCGCGCGGCTGTTGGGCGGGCGCTGCCAAGGAGCGCGGGTTGACCGATCGGCGGCGGCGATCCCGCCAAGAGCGTCCCTGCCAAACCGTCACGACGGGTTGGAAGCGGCCAGAGACGCCGGGCGAAGCCGCGCGGACGCGAGCTCGCCTTACCGCCCCCCCCGGCTCGCCGGAGCCGCCGGTAACCGCCGGTCACGCGGTTTTGTCGGAATCGTGTCGCGTTACGCGACTCAGACGCCCGAACACGAGCTCCCGCACGAGGTCCCGCCGCCGCCAGGGCCCGTAGTGGCCTCACGGGGCACAAACAGAGAAGCGGAGCCGACCCTGTCCAATTCCCCACTATCACTCTTTGTAGCCTGGCACCCGGGGGCGCCTCCGGGACGCGGGCTCCGGTGCAGTTGCGCCGCCCGGCACTGTCGGTCGTTACGTCACCGGTGTCCGGTGGATTCCGCCTCACGGCCCCTGTGGGAAGCCGACGGGACACCGCTCTAGGCCAAACGCAAGGCAACAGCCCGTCATCCGGCACAGCTCGGCACCCGGGGCAGCTCGTCACGGGGCCGCCGAGCATCTAGAGCATCTGAGCATCCAGGGCAGGTGAGCACGTGGAGCAGCTGAGCACAGATGCTCTCAAGGGGCAGCCTCCAGATTCCTCCACACGGCGCAGTCACCGCCGCCACCGGCTGCCAGGGCTACCACGCACACCGTCGCGTGCCCACCGGCGTGAGCGGGGCGCGTCACGGCTAAATTAACTCTGGCAAAAGAGACGAGGTACATTTGATCGTCCGATCCGCCTGTGGTCGCGAGCGGGTGGCTATCTGTGGAGGAGAATGGCGTGTGCTTTCTTGAGGAGGAGGAGGAGGAGGAGGAGGAGGAGAAAGTACAAGTTATTTTGCTTTAACGCCGCGGATTTCATAACAACTCGAAACTCGCCCCGCGGCGCCCTGTGGCGTGCAAATAACGCGATGTCCCGGCCCGCGATGTCCCGGCCCTCACGGCAGGTAAAAGGTGAGCCGTAAAGGTTTCGTGATTCTCACAGTAAAGCGGAACAGCGCCAGGTCCCTTTCACTGAACACGCTCTCTCCGCGTGCCGCCTGAATGGACGCGCAATAAAAGACAAGAGGGGGACGACGGGAGTGGGGTGGGTGGGGGTAGTATAAGCAACTGTAGCACGTTCAGTGAATGTGTAGACACTCGTAAGCCAATAGCGGCAGGGAACAAAGTCAAAACGAACTCTCGCATCCCTGAGCCCGTTGGGGAAATTCTGCTTTCGTATCGTGGGGCGAGTGTCTCCATAGGACAATCGTGGTGAACTTCCTCCACAAAGTGACAAGTAGTTTTATTGACCCCGGGGGGAAGAATGATGGGCTGGCTCAACCACCCGACCAGGATTTGAACTCGCGACCCGGATAAAAAAAACACTCGTTAATTAGTTGGCCGATAACATCATAATATAAAGGAAGCTGTGTGTGGCAATATGGCGCTGGCAATACCGCCTGGCTGCCTCCTCCGCCTCTCTGCGCTTTCCTCACTACGCCTCTGAGTCCTTCTCTCGTCGAACGAATATCTCCAACATTGAATGAATGTGCGCGTTATAAATGTAAAATTATTCTTAGTATTATTTGCAGACGGCACACACGTGCCAGGATCGCAAACGACGCGTTGGTGCTCCCAGCACACCTCGTCGCACGTCACGTGACACGGCCGCCCCTGGGAGCCGAACGCACACCGACCGGCCCGTCGCAGGAACGCACGCGGGGGGGGCCGCGCGGCTGCTCGGCGGCGGCGGCATGCATGCCGGGTCACGGAGGTCTCGCTCGGACTTGCCCGGCGTTTTCTTTCCGGATTAAAGCCCGGGCTCGGCGCGCGCCCAACACGCCGGTGGATTAAGGCGCGCGCCGTTCACACGGTGTTAATGACAGGGGACCGGCCTGCACCGCGGGTCCGGCCGAGAGGCGCGCCGCCTCTCGAGCGGGGCCAGGTCCCGGCACGCCGCGCTCGGCCACCGCACCCCCTCCCCGCCGCCGGAACCGCCGCCCAAATCTAGCGTCGCGCTCTCGGAACCCGCGTAATTTCCGGACGCGCCGGCGAGGCGGCCAGTGCCCGGTCGCGTCGGTGCGCGCGAGCGGCCGACACGGCGTGCTACGCCGCCCCGGGAGCAGCGGGAGCGATCGAGCGATGTGTGCGCCGGAGGAACCGCGGGCCGGAGAGAGACGGAGCGTGACTGGGAAACGCCCGGGAGGCGTTTTCTCCGCGTGCTCTGTCTTCCTGGCAAACTCCTGAAACAAGGTCCTTGTCCAACGTCCCAATGCTGGACACTTCTGAAACAGCCTCGAGATTCAGTGAAAGGTTCCTGCATAAAGACATGCTGTTATTGTTATGAACAAAAAGGGAATGTTTTGGGTTTGTGAACCCGAAATCAAAATATTATTATTATTGCTACACACAGGGTTTGTTGAGGGTTGACTGCGGTGCATGGAGGTTGTCAGCTCTATCCAGCACAGGCAGGCTACTATGGCATTCCGGCACCGATGTCTTTATCACGCAGCCTCTTACTTTAGGCTACCACCTCTGAATTTAAAACAACACACGGCACAGAGATAACGCACAAAGGTGTTGTAGTTCGGAGTCATACATCCTGGCATACGGGTGCTTCGGAAAGCCGTGTCGAATCACTCGAGCCCTTACGGGGTCAACTCGGAGTCACGCGAGCGCCGAGGAATCCCGTCGTCCACAGCGATAACACCGCGCGGTGGCGCGACGGCAACACTCCTTGGTTCGATCCCTGGCTCTGGTATCCTTTCTGTGTGGGCGTTTGCATGTTCTTCCCCGTTCTGCACGGGGGTTTCCTCCGGGTTCTCCGGTTTCGTCCAGCAGGTGACAACCGATGTAACCGCTATTGGAGCGAGCAACACGGACACGTGTCGTGCGATCGCCTATGACCGACTGCCTGTCTGCATTAAAGGAAAGCGCCCGCTTTTTCCACGCAGCGCGGTCACAAGACGCGGTCAGATTTGGACGCCACACAAACCCGAAAAAGGGCAACGTATTGTTCGCTCGGAGAGCGAACGTACTCTCCACAACGTAACATTCCGGGGGTTTCCATTTGCGGGGCGGGCAGTCTTTTTTATTTTTCTTCCGTTTGCAATCATCCACCCTCCCGTGGACTTCAAATAGCGGTGTCCCACTTTAGCGGGGAGCCCGCGTCGCGGCCATAATGCTCGAGCAGAGCAGCTAATTCACCGACGCATGCCACGCGCATGACGCACGCCGCTGGCGCTGGGAAGCAGCCGCCGCTCGCGACGCTAATTGCCGAAAAGATAAGCGGGAAAATAAGCTGTGCGGCTGGAATGGAGGCCGGCCCGTCCGTGGGTTGATGCCAGACGTGACGGCACTGCCCGGAAAACAGGGCGGCGCAAACCGCTTGGCAATTTCTCTTTTCTAAACCGCTTGTCCCTGTGAGGGTCGCGGCGGCAGCCGTTTAAAGAAAGTGGACCAGACACCGATTTCTTCAGCAACAGATTCCTGCTCTTCCTGAGCGATTCCCAGGCGTTCCCTGGCCAGCCGAAGAATATAATGCCTCCAGCGCGTCCTGGGTCGGCCTCTAGGTATGTGGGCCGTGCCTGGTAGACTTCCCGGGGGAGCCTCCCAGGGGGAATCCTTACCAGATGCCCGAACCACCTCAACTGGCTCCTCTCAATCCGAAGGAGCAGCGACTCTATTTCGAGGTTCTCCAGGATTTCTGTGCTACTCACCTTTGTGTTTCATGACGGCGTCCCGCAGAAGTGGCTATTACAGAACTACGGCCGAGATCCTTTCAAAAGTGAGCTCTGGCTACGCACTAGAGGGCAGCACTCTCCCACCCTCTCTGTCAT
>JAZEWU010000036.1:258278-272169 GCA_036362915.1 Geotria australis
GGTGGGGTAAAGTGTGGGTACTTGCAACTTCCTCCTAACACGTCGAGGGATGCTCTCACGCGCTCCCCCCATAGCGGAGGCCCTCCCGCTAGCAGCGGCACCAGCGACCAGTTGCAGGGCTGCACCTTTAACTGTCACCACGCCCCCCCCACCCCCCAAGTACATCTATGGGGTGTCCCTGCAGTACAATCCATGCATTGTCAGAAACCGCGTAAGCCTGTACAGGGTGACGGTGAGCCGGAGCCTATCCCGACAGACACAGGGCGCAAGTCAAAGGCTATACCCCGGATGGGACGCCAGTCAATCACAGGGCACCAGGGTTGATCTAGTCCGCAGGCCAATCAACTCTAAGACAGCAGCGTGTCTTTGGATTGTGGGAGGAAACCTTAGTGCCCGGCGAAAACCCACGCGGACACGGCGAGAGAACACGCAAACTCCACGCAGAAAACCCCCTCCCCGCACCGAGCATCCATCGAATCGTCTCCTTACCGGAGTCGCTGGGCGTCTCGAGGCCCGCGGTGCGCGGCGAGAAGCTGGGCTGCATCTCGAGGCCGTGCGAGGCGCGGCTCCCCGTGGGGCCGAACTCCAGCTCCGAGTCGCTCTCAGAGCCGCTGCTGCTGCTGCTGCTGTCGCTACTCTCGCTCATCCTCCTGGACTGGCCCCCGGGGCTGTCGCCGGGAGACGGGGGCGCCACGTAGCCGCCCCGCAGCAGCGCCACCCGCTGGGCCCCCACGCGCTGGCCCATCATCTTCTCGAGCTTCTCGTGCGCGTTGAAGCCGCTCCACATGCAGTCCTGCTTGATGACGGCCTCCTCCTCCTCATGGTCGTCGTCCGCGGGCGAGTCGCAGATGAAGCTGTCGCTCACCGCCTGCTCGCTCAGCAGGCCCGACGACACGAGCAGGTCCAGGGTCTTGGCGCTCGGCAGGAATATTTCGGGCCCCGGGTCCCAGCCGTCGCGCGACAGCAGGCAGTCGAGCTCGAGGCGACCCGGCGACAGGGGCGGCGTCGGCAGCAGCTCGAACTTCTTCCAGATGTCCTCGCTGGGGGCCGTGGACTGGTAGAAGCTTCCGTGCTCGAGGTCCTCCGCCGAGTAGAAGAAGAGCTGGTGCGAGTCCAGCATGCTGTAGTCGCGGCTGCTGCAGTTTTCCGAAGCCATCGTGCCGAACATCCCCAACACCTGCGACAGCGAACAAGACAACCGACATCATCATTATCGTCCACCCCCTAGATGGTAGTCATCATCATAAACCAGCAGCGGAGTCCTCCGCGTCTAATACTGTACACGCCCGAGTGTACTGTGACTGGATAGCAGCAGTGGGCGCCTACAGTATATCAGTTACATATAGGAAACGAACCTCCGTGTGAGAGACAGATCATACCAGGCAACGTCTCCAGGCCGTGTGTCTGTGCAGCTCTCCCTCCCTCCCTCCCTGTGCAGCTCTCCCTTGCATGTTTGGTGTGTCAATGCAGGAATCCCGTAAAGAGCTTGCAAGCTCACCGGGTATCTTTCTGCTGAAATAATAAGCATCTAGCTATCTATCCCCCCCGTATGCAGCTCCCGACTCGGGCCGCGCCCGGCAGCCGCGTGTGTCGAGCGGCGTGTCGGGCTCGGGGCCCCCCCGCGCCCCATCAGCGCTGCTGCCCCAGGTATCGGTGTACGCCGTGTGCCACGCTCTCTCCACTGCTGGACGCGGTTGCTCGGTGCCGCGGGAGGGCGTGCCGCCCGGGTGCGGGCCTCCGCCGCCCCCCCCGCCCCCCAGCAGCCACCGCGCCTCCTCCTCCTGCTCCCGGTTCCTCCCTCGCCATCGCCCCGTTAATTAAATGACGGTCATTAATTAATCTGCCGGTCGGCCAGCTGCGTGAACGAGCGGGGGCCGCCAGCCCAATTAGCAATTAGCTAAGCGAGTCTTAATTAAAGGCGTCGAGACATGGCGGCTCCCGGCTGCCGATGGGAGGAGACCCCGCCCTGCCGCGGGCTGCCCGCGCCCTGCAACACCCCCCGCCTTCCATCGGCGCGGCTGCCCGTTCGCTCTCTCCATCGCCGCTCTCTCCAGCCCTGCCTTTTCCCCCGGCACGCACTCGCCTCGTCCCCCGCTCACCTGGTGAGGGTGAGCAGATGATTAATTTTCCGGCTGGTGGCGCTCGGAGCAGAGACAGCCGGGGCAGGTCGAGTGGGCGTCTGACGCCGGGCGCGGATTCCCGGCACCCGCGCCGGGGGTGACAACGGCGGTGGAGCCGCGGTGGAGCTCCGGAGCAGCCCGGTCGACCGCCTGCAGGAACTCCGGTGGAGCCGGGTGGAGACACGGAGCCCCCAAGTCCGGCTTATGACCTCGGCGAAGCGTCGCAATTGAGCGCTGGTGGACACTTGGAGAACCGTTACGGGACTGGCGGAGCCACGTATGAGCCCTGGAGGACGCTGTATGAGCGAGGGGGAGCCGGGTGGAGACACGGAGTGACAGGGAGCTCGCGGCGCGCTGAAGCCTCATGGAGCGGGCGGCCGATCCTCCCTCGCCACTATAAGTACCCGCCAAAAAAAACACGTGGCGCCACGCCTCCGCGGCGCTCATTGGTCGAAGTGAACCTATGTCGGGTTGACTTTGCCGCCTGATTGGTTCAGACGTGAATATTAAGTGTGTGGCGGGGCGGGGGCGGCGTGCCCGCTGTGCCGCATTTTTCCCGCCAAATTTTTTTTTTAGTAACACGTGTGCACTTTACGCGCCCAGCAGTACTGTACGAATATATTTAATTATTGGCAACTGTATGTGATTGGAGGCATCGTCTGGTGTGAATGGGGGCCCCGCATCCTCGACAGCTCCTTTGCTAATTTGCAACCCACGCTGCCGAGCTTGCACCGCCCCGGGCTGTCAATGTGGGTGAATGAATGAATGGCGAATGATGTCGGCTCATTCAACGCTTGATTTACTGAAATACTTATCTAAGTGTGTGTCTGTGGGGGGGGGGTGTAAGCTATACTTCACCACGTTAGTCACTGTGGGTTTACGAATACCACGTTAGTCACTGTGGCGGTGCGAGCGAGGTTGGTGATTATTACACCGCTGGTATCGTGAACTGGATCGCCGGCTTGCGGATTGATTTCATTCAAGCAGTGGGTTGATCATGGCTGAAGAAGGAAGGATGGGAGACAGTTAGGGAAGGGATACGAACCCTTGCGTGGAGACTCATGGGAGCGCGTCTCTTGGCAAGGAGAGAGAGCGATGAAGAGAAAGGCGATTGCTCAGTGATTGCGACACCGGCTGCCGGCCGGATTCTGTATCAGGCTGCTGACTCCTATCGGATGAACGAAAGATTACACCGCGTGCCGCGAATGAGCCACACGTCAATAGAGCTTTGCCTTGCGCCCTGTGTCTGCCGGAATAAGCTCTGGCTCACCGCAACCCTGTACATGATTAAGCGGTTTCTGACAATAAATGCATTTCATCGCGTTTGTAATTTGTATCAGAATAACATTAACCGGTAGTTGTTTGCTATGGTTGGCCCATCTCCGCGGCGTGTGCCACTCCAAAGTGGGCTCCCTGGCGACCTCACTTTGGCTGCGACAAGGGCTTGAATATAGCGGCGTCCGTTAGGGTCAGCGAACCTGGGAAATTATTCTTACACCCGGCACACCACAACCTGTATTGCTCGCGCTATGGCTGCGTGGATAGAAGTTCCAGTCTACACGGGAATTTATATCCAACGTTTATCTGCTATGTAAGAAAATGGGAAACTGTAATTTGACCATCGCGCTGCTTCGAAGAATCGCTAAGAAGAAGATCTGCTATACGGAAAATCCCGTTTAGTCAATTACCCAGCTAGCACGGAACAAATATAATAATAATAACAACGTTAAAGTAACATAACATAGGTCCGCATGGATGCTTACCCCACCTCCCCCCCCTTGCCCCCCCACCCATCCACATCCCAAAAGTCAACATCAGTGCCATACAGCTGATAAAATGTGACTATAACACGTGCATCGATGCTCAATACAATCCATCACGAATCCAACCGCCCGTGGTCACATTTACCTGGCGCGCCCTGAACCCACACCGCGACCAGCAAACTAGACCCCATCCAAAGTTCAAACTTTACAGGGGCAAGTAAACAGCGGCGATAACGTTAATACACAACAACGAGCCAATGGCAAACGGGCCAATTGACGGGGAGGCTCGTAAAGTGCAGAGGAAATCGTTTCTCTATTGAAACAGTGAACGGTCCCAACAGCTCAGGTGTTAACGTCAGGTAACAACCCAGGCGGCACGTGGGGCTTCACGGCAAGGTCACCAGGGGCGCACACCTGTGTACACACCCTGCGCACATCTGCATACGGTGTGGGCTTTATTGAGCCGGCACAGGTGTGAGCTGCGTGTTTGTAGATTAATCTCGTACAAGACCGCACGTTTCGCAATGCGCCACAACGGAATATAGTGTTGCATATATGGGTTATATGATTCTCATGCATAATGATTACAAAACAGACGGTTGTTTTTTCTTGCTCAATGGAATTCCGTCGTTTTTATTAACCAGCCCCCCTGGCCCCCACCCTCAGCCTCTTTCCATCCAGCTGTATTAATGGGTTCACCGCAGATAGCTGATCAGCAGATTATGTGTGGTGGGGTTAAGTGTGGGTACTCACACCGCTTTCGAAGCATCTGGCCAGTGCGAGGGGGCTATTTTCCTCAAAACAGCAGTGTTTTGAGTTAGCAATTGCAGGGCCGCACCTTTGCCTATAACCCGCGGTTGCACAACGTAGCGGCCATCGCTAAGCACGCGTGCACAGCCCTTTTTGTCAATCCACCGATGGATAAGGGGTCTTTCCGTGCGAGATGTCGGGGTCATTTAACCATACTTCTCCATGCTCGTCATTGCGGAATGGTGAAGGCGAGGAGCGGAGACTTCCACAGATACCCACTCACGCAGAGACACCTACACAGTACTTACACATAGAGCCGCAGATCTGCTCTGACGGTATCCAACTACCATCTGGCCTTAGGTCTACTCTTCACCTAGGTCGCCACCTTCACGTAGACCACTCAAGATGCTCGTGTCGGCAACCATCCCTCCACCAAACCGCACACGTCTGAACCAGTGCAACCGTCATCATCATCGTCAGAAACCGCTTAATCCTGCACAGGGTCGCGGTAATCCGGAGCATATCCCGGGAGACACGGGCGCAAAGCAAGGGCTATACCCAGGATAGGATGCCAGTCCATCACAGGGCACCGGGGGTAATTTAGTCAGCAGGCCAATTAACCTATGCAGCAGCGTGTCTTTCGACTGTGGGAGGAAACCGGAGTGCCCGGCGAAAACCCACGCGGACACGGTGAGAGAACATGCACAAACTCTTCACAAAAAGACCTTCTTCAACCAGTGCAACGGTTTTTTCCTAATCATATCTCGAGCACTCACCTGATTCAACACCTACACCAGCTAGTAACATTCAACACCTACACCAGACCGCAAGATCTGCAGTTTACCGTCAACCGCAGTCGCAGCAGAAGTAAATACACCAAGGCGATACCGCCCGTGTAGTGTGATACGACAGTTCTCTCGTCAACACAGCCCCCACCACCGTAGTAGCGTGGATCGCACACACAGCAGCCTTGCTCGCCAATAGACCCACATTGGTGAAATTCCCACAGCCATCGCTCACCTGGTGAGGTTAAACGACTCGAGAGATTAGGTTGTGGTGGAGAAGCGGGGAGGGGGGGGGCAGGGAGCAGCGGGGGGAATGTCAGCTCATCGAGGAGACGCAGGAGCGTGTCTCGCCACGTCTGCTAACGAGCGAGAGGTACGCCAACTTGGTCAAGTATGGTCAAATAACCCCACGCCCCTCGCGTCGTGGGGAAGCCGCCATCCAGCAGTTGATTGACGGAAGGCTTGTGTGTGTTATTAAGACGTGCACGTTGTAGCTACTGGGCAAAAAGTCCAAGGGGCAATTAGAAAGCAGCAGGGCACCTATAAATGGATCACCTCGCATGACATTGCGACTGGAGGCCTACCCAACTCACCCACAGGCAATCGTGATGCCACACTGCTGCAATACATTGCCAGCACTGACGCGAGTCGGCTTATCTAAGGGCTAGCTGTCTTACCTAACGAATCAATATCGCTTACACAAGTTCAGCCCCTTCCATGAATGTGTGAATACAAGACTGGGAAGCCCGGGAAACACGGCTATTCTCTCTGTAAGTCTAATTACGCAACCTAGCGGGAGGGGATAATTAATGATGATGGTGATGGTCGGTGAACGAGACTAACCACGGCCTGGCAACCGAAGGAGGGAATGCACCAGAAAAGGCCCCTCCGTGAAGATGGAGCGATGGATGACACATGACATCAGATGGTGCTCCATGAATTGTTGCGTCGCAGGACGGCGAGAGATGCAGCAGTGGGTAGATAATGGCTGATTATGATGGGTCTCATTTTAGCGGAGTTCTTAATTAATTAATTTTAAGTCATAGCTCAAAAACGATGAGTCACGGCTCACTTATGAAATAGCTCTCGTCTTGAGCGTCTGCTATCCAGCACTGCCACACCGTGTTAGAGCAGGGGACTGCAGCAAGCGTCGTGCATCGATTCACAATTGTCATTATAGGACTAAATTGCCCCAGTGCCCTGTGATGGACTGGCGTCCCATCCTGGGTATAGCCGTGGCTTGCGCCCTGTGTCTTCCGGGATAGGCTCCGGCTCACCGCGACCCTGTACAGTATTAAGCGGTTTCGAACATTGAATGATTATCTCGACGTGTGCCAGGTCTGGTAGACGTGATGCGCGCACCACCCGGTGGCCACTACGTGTAAAACGCTTTTGCACGCGATAATGCGGAAAGGATTGTGCTCGATTGAACGCGATTACCGTACACACATAATTTTGGTCACGTTAATTTATGTTACCTTGCATTCAATTAATATTTCGGGTAGGAAATGTGACCATTAGTTCATAATATTCAAAAATGATAATTATCAGCAACATGCTCTTTCCACTGCTGGATGAAGACCTGCCCACGTAATCACCGTCCCTCGCGGTATCGTGATGCAATAATCTGTATAGTTCCAAATGGATAAACGAGTTTGTATTTAGCACACAGTAAAAGCAGATGAAAAATACTAAAGTATTTTATTTTAGAATTTTCCAGCAACGAGATTTAACGAACTGTGAAGTCAAATGTTGTAACAAGGTCCAAAACAATGTGGAACAACCAACAAATCCTTATTGACATATGTCCTAAGTAAACAACTTCATGCATGTTTGATGTCAGAATAGCTAACATGCCAGGGAGGACATATGAAACAATTCAGAAAGGAGAATATATTAACGAAATATTCCGGATTAATAGGAAAACGTATCAAGTTAAATGTGTGGTGATATGGCCCAACAGAAGTGAGTTCACGGCTTGTTGCAGAGGTATTACGATTCGAATCCAGTGACCTCTCTGATTAATATTTTGGGCATATTAACCATAAATATACACGTCGTCTGATTCAGAGTGGGTGTTAATAATCCCGCGCTATAATTCGCAAGGGTAGGCCAGTGTGTATCAGCTTAACGGTGCAAATTTTTGGAGTTTTAAATGCACGCAAATTGTCTACCCTTACTGTGAAGAATTGACAACCCTCCTGAAAAGGTCGCATAACTCAGTGAAGCTCTCCTTGGTAAACGAACATAATAATAATAAACAGATATATATGCATGGGATAACAGTGCAACGGGAATAAAACGCCACAAAACTACACCGTGTATGACAAGTACAGTATATGTGTATACTATACGTGAATCACTATTACAAGATAATCTAACGAGAAAATGAAGAGCTAATTTACTTCCACGCTCCACTGTATCCACATGACTCGGGGAAAACAGATATATTAATCACTCACAGCACAGAATTTGGAAAGTCAAAATCTGGGTCTAGACCCAATATAGGAAGTGTAAAGTACAGAATAATATTAGTTGAGGTATGGATGCAGCCTTTTTATTTTTGCGAATTTAGATAAACCCAGTCGGGGGGGTCCAGTGGAAGTTTTTAGAGAAATCAATTTATTCTCCGGCACCTCCTGTCTTGGAAAAAATCCTGCATTCAAAGAACATTGCAACATTACATTAACAGCACTAGGGAAATGATCTGAGAGCAGCACATAGCGGTATAAGCGCTCAGATGAACCATGCAAGTGGTGTTTCCCAGTGTGGTGTTCCCCAAAATTGTCTTTTTCCTGAAAGGTGTCCAGAAGACGTGTGGCCTCATGGGCTTCAACAGCCACTAGATAGATAATGATTGTAGACATTTGTGTATAAGTAATTTTGAACCAAGATACATTACTTTTGTTCTCATCGTTTTGTAAATGTTGTCAATTATATTCTGTCTGAGGGCCTCCCCACTCATTGCGTGTTGTAGTGGTTAATTGACCATACAGTACCACACTTCTCAGTGTGGTTTGTGAAGGTAGGGCGCACAGATGAGGAAGGTTATACAAAACAATTACATTAAATAAACTGTCCTGTACTCTACTGCCAACCATGTACCCACCTCCAAGCCCTTATGGTAAACTTTGTGTTTGTCGTGGTCACTTTTCCAAGAACTATCCAGGCTCAACCTTGCTTAGCATTGCAAATCTGGCATAATCGGGGGCATTTCAGCTGATTTGGACATTAGTTAAACTATTTTGCTAGAAGCTTTATAAAATGTTGTGACAAACCCAGGTTCATACCTGTATACAAATGGTGATGATGGTCATATCCTTGTTTTGTCAAGGAAAATTCAGATTTCCATTCGGGTATTCCTTGACAAAAGAAAACGAAACATATTGAGTTTATGGCAAAATGTGATATGCAGAGTGGCAATGACCAGTTTTGCATAAAACCTAATCTGCATTTTTCTTGACAGCAAATCCGCAATTTATTTTGCTACAAGCATCGGTACTCACATATATGCCTTTTATACAACTTGCATAGTCTAAAATAAAATGTAACGTCAATGCATGCCTACTAATTTGCAGTGTAATGATGGCTTGATGCATGGTTTTCATGGCTCGATGCTTGATAATATTTGTTTTTCAAAGCAGTTTTTTCGGGATAGCTGTGTCGAGCGCTCTTCGTCTCTCCTTCGCGAAGGAGGCGAGAGGGGGAGCGTTCAAAGGAGAGAGGGGGAGCGCTTGACACGGCTATCCTTAAAGAAACAGCTTTGAAAAACAATAGTTTGTAGTGTCTAAATATATTTCCAAAATTATGTTATACCATTTAATTGTATATATGTGCTGTGTGATGATTCTTGAATAGAAGTCATGACTTGATGGAAACTCTCTCTTCCCAGTCTTTTGGGATAATTAGTGCAATTATATTCAGGTTCTCTGATCAACTGCATGTCCGCACAACAACCGCTTCGACACCTGTCAATATTGCCACGATAGTTTATGCCGCTTCGAAATAATAATGTATATCCCCTTTGTGGAACCATTGCTAAAGACCTCCCCACACGGTTGCTTCACCGTACTTCACCATGCCTGTCGCGATCCCTGTCAAGTAATACTTGGTATTACCTGCAAATTCTACCAAACACTTCGAAGCCGAGGAGCTGAAAGACAACGATGTCCAGAATCTCAACAGATGCCAAGAAGCTCCTCAGTCTGGAGCAAGAAGAGAGGCCAATGCCCGCCCGCCTTTAAGGCCAGCACTGACTATTATATCTCGAAATGTTGAAGGGCTGTATGCAACTAAAGGAGAACTTGTTGCAATGGGAAACTGTCATATAACCATCACGCTTCGAAGAATCGAATCGACCATGCCTGTCAGTGCAAGTTGATGAAGGGGATGACTGGTTTCAACGCTACTGGTGTTAGCCACGGCAACAAATCAAACACAAGTCACGCAGTGTTCTAAGCAGTCACTGTGCCACCACTGCCACTTAACCCTATAATTATAATTTTAATAACTAAGGAAAGTATGCTCTTTGTATATGCATTAATAACACTGATACAACACATCTCAAATAAGTGTTTTTCTTAATGAAGCGAGATATTCTGGTGGCAAAATTGCGTTAGATCACAACTTTTAAAAATTTATGTAAACTTATCCACCGCAAACGATGCAGGGATAGTCTCAAGATGAGCTGCAGTTACATATATGGCAGCTTATTTACGTGTAAAAAAATGCTCATATGGGCCCTGCCACAGGAATGTTTAATTTTCACTACTGGATCAGGGCCACCGGTGAAGATGAGCCACGCTCCACGTTCATTTGAGCATGAAGATACTTATCGCCCAAAGCCTACATTTGTTGTGTCACAAGAATCCCGCATCCAGAGCTTGCTAGCTCACTTGGTATTTTCTGCTGTAATAATAAACATCTATGTATCTTCCCAACCCATCACGTAGAATAGACTAGGTTAATACTATGACAACGCTAGTTGTTTTCAGCAAATGACACTGATTCTTATCAGTAGTTAACTGTGGGTGAAATCCACATAATTTATCACATACTTGCTATCAAGAGTAAAAACCATTTACCTTTAATAGGACAGACTACGTTTTCACCATCTCCCTCTGTGTATAGACTACATTCCACCCCTGACGATTTAGAAGGGATGGCTCTGGGTAGCCTGTCCAAGCCAACATGCCCTACGTCGAGCACGGTGGCTTCTGCCTGCTGCGCTTGGCTGCACTCTGCTGTTATGCAACTAGGAGTAGAATCAACAAAAGAGTAATCTTTCGTGGTTCCCGTGTTTTTTTGCTCTGATTCATTGCCCTTCATGTCATTCCACCCTTGATTATAACGGTTCAGCTTCTCGACGAGCTTCTTGCATTCCTCTACTGATAACATATCTTCTGTAATGGCAGGGTCTATTGTTGAGGTATTGCAGCACTGGTCATTTTCTGCATTATCAGTTACTTGTTCTTGTGCATCGATATCAATAAAAGGCACGTTTATTGGTGGATCTTGATATGACTGTGCATTGTTTTGTGGTCCACGGAAAGTTTTTAAACAATGAGAATCATGACTTGATACAGTCTCCCCATGCTCTGATGCTGCATTATTGCTTCGTGCACAGGGAGTTTCTGAGGGACAATTACGGATTGGTACAACTTGGAGTGTTTCTACATTAGTGTGTGCATCCATCTCGTCCAAAATAATCGCTTCCCTCACTTTTAATGAATCATCAGGGTGTGACTGTAACCAATCGGTTTTTGAGTGTGATGGTTGCTGTAAGCCAGGTTCTGGCATGCCTCTTGCCTCTGAGGCACTCCCTCTAATGACACCGCCAGTTGAAAATATGTTGTCATTAGTATCATCTATGGGCAATTTGGCAATATCCTTATGCCTTGTGAAATCATATTTGTTTGGTATTTTAGTGTCATATTTGGAAATGCAGAATTCATCTTTGACATCGTCATAAAGTTGATATGACGAAAGCAAACTTCCATACCCAAGACTTTTAATTTCCTTGTTTCTCAATGCTAAACCTGATTCACATGTGCCGACTTCTGTGTTGTCTATAGAATCACTGTCAAGCTCATCAACAGCATTAGATTTGCTTTCTCCATTTGAAACACAGCTGTTTGTAGGATTTAGTTTTTGGACTGAACCTGCTTCATGACGCTCTTGGTTTAAATTATCTACACCGGCTAAGATAACGTCTTTGCTGTGATCGTTACATTTCACAGTCGAATACGTCGTACTGTCATCGTCTTTTTCACGTACTGCTTCTTTTGGTTCCAAAAGATCTTGAGCGCTTATTTCCAATGCTAATACTTCCATATCCACTTCTCTTTGTCTTCCAGTTGTGTTCCTTTGACCCACGTCGCCGGATTCTCTTGCACAAGATATATCTGATTTATTCTCCAAACCCTCCATTTCACATGAATTCATATCTTCAGGATCTGCGTTGTAGAGTTTACTTATATCACCGAAAGGAGGGACATGTTGTATACAAGAACTGCATATGCTTATTAAGTTTAAGTCAGATAAGCACCTGCAGGTTTGTATTGCAACACTATTGTACCCCGCAGTGTGAGTCACACTCACATTGCTATGATCTTTATTACTCACACAGAGTAATTTAGCGCGATCGGTCTCATGGCAGACCATATGTTCTTCACGTTCTTTATCACTTAGAGCTGCTTTGTGGGAATCCTGTGCAATTACAGAATCTGAGTTTAAATCTTCCACATTGTACTTGTCTAAGGGGGCACCTTTGGGATGACAAGGGTCTATATTTGAATTGCTAAATTCGCTGTTTAATTTGGTAATATGGTAATTACTTGACGTTCTGTTGGTTATTGCATTTTTATTCACCAAGTCACATTGTGTATTGTTACCATTAACGACGTTTGGTGATGTTTTATTTACATCAACATTGCCTGCTGAAAAACTGGAACTCACACAGATTTCTGCGCCTTCGTGAGTTTCGTCGATAATGGTATCGTCACAGAGGTCTCCTGTGCTATAATTGTCTTCAGCAATATGTACAACATCGATTTCTTCTTTTTCGGAAAGCATTTTGTCTTTTGCATCATCGTTTGCTTCTTCAGACAGTGGTAAGCCATATACACTATCCTGCGTAACGTTCTTGTTTATACGACTTTTAGTAGATGAATCTATTTGGCCCTCAGATTTCCTTTGTGTTTCATTATGTACCGCTTCCACATTGCATTTCACTTCTGGCAACGCGTGTATTTCAGGTGGGTTCCAAATAATGTGACTAGACTGTGTGCCTTTGGTGTTTTGTGAAAGCGTCTCTCCACTTGCCTCTATATAGTCCTCATAGATTATATTCCAAATATCAAACATATGCGTGGTGTCATCGGGCATTGGTGCAGTGGCTACGGTAGGTTCTTTCGTCCATGTTGGCCAATCTAAACCGACAGGCCTGACAGTCTCACGAGATTCCTCAATCACCAGTTTGCGCAGTTTTACAGCTTGACTTATTTTGCCCATAAAATGTTTAGTTCTAACTGTTTCGCACATTTTTTCTGCCTTCAAATATTTGAGGGGTCCAGTGTTTGGAAGACTGGAGTTGTGTGATTCGGTTCTGCAGGCCACCTCACAGTAAAAACTGTGATCGTTGGCACCCTCCAGTATTAATCTTTTAGGTGTGTCCATTCTGCAAGGGAAGAAAATAATAACAATAATAATTAAACATTTATAACGCGCACATATTCGTTCAATGTCGAAGATATTCATTCGACGAGAGAACGACTCAGAAGCGCGAGGAAAGCTCAGAGAGGCGGAGGAGGCAGCCAGGCGGTTTTGCCGGCGCCATATTGCCACATACTGCGCCACCTTATAAAGAGACACAAAAGTAAACGCATCGACAATATACGATTTTTTTTTTCAAAAACAACTCACTTTATAAACACCCAAGACTACCTTACGCCCACCTCCAAAAACCCAAAAAACTTGGGTCACAACACACAAAAGTACCTCACGAATAAGCCAGAAAACAAGGAGCGAAACAAAAAATACCTCACGCATTGCTCGACACCGGCGCCGTCTGTGGAGCGGGAAGGAGGGGGCGGGGGTGCGGGTGGTGGCGCGCGCGACGACCGAGCGCGGGAATTCCCGGCGCGCGCTACGGGAGGTGGGAGGGGGGGTTAGGGGAGGGGGCGGCGCGCTAGTTGATGTTTATTATTATGGCGGGNTGGTCAAGGTTGAGCGATTGAAGACCCGCGCTCCTTACGCGGCCAAGCCACGACTCTTAAAGAATAATAATACTGTAAATTTGTATTTACAACGGGGATAACACACACACTCCACACAGAAAGGCGACCGAGGCGGGAATCGACCGCCTCCGGCAATACCATTCTTCTTCTTCTTTGCGATTCTTCGAAGCACGATGGTCAGCTTCTGGACATCGTTGTCTTTCAGCTCGGCTTCGAAGTGTTTGGTAGAATTCGCA